>CATIWK010033321.1:0-23193 GCA_949634005.1 Mallotus japonicus | reverse complement strand
AGGATCTACTCCAATAATCTCAGATGTTGTTGAGGCAAAGCTAGTTGAGTGCCTGCTGAGAACTTCACTCATTCTTCTTCTAACACCTTCATCAAGCTCGCCCCCAATCCTGACTATCTTGCCTTCAGCTGTCTGTACAGTCTGGACTTGGTCTACTGGCTCTGGGTTAGCACTCTATTTTTTGGTCTCTAAATAGTCTAAAGGGAATGCTTATATTTCTGGATTGGCAGCCAATTGATAGCACTGCTTGGCCATGGACTGATCTCTGAGGATTGTAATTACCCGGTCTTTTAAAGGAATTTTCATAGTTAATAGCCTGATGCTAGTGCCTGCATTAATTTCATAAAAGGATTGATCTCTCTATTATGCCATTATAAGTAAGAGGGAGGTCAACCACATTGAATAAAGTTTTAACAGTTTTCACATCCTCAATCCTTCGATCTTCGAATTCTACCAACAGTTCTACCAATCCCATTGGCTGTGTCTTCCCTTCACAGAATCTTATGATTGGATTCTTAATGAGCTTTAAATCAGTAACTGAGCCTCCCATTGCCTTGTAAGCATTCCAAAAAAGTGCATTGACGACGCTTCCATCATCAATTAGTAGCCTATTTTTTAGATAATTCTGGATGTGCGTGCTTATAACTAAGGCATCATTATGAGGATGCCGAGCATGCTCCCCACCTTCAGGCCCAAAAGTGATAACTAGTTTCTATTTTGTCACCAAGCACTCCACCTTCCGGGTCCTTTTTAACTTCCTCTTTGTTGGCATTCCTCCTCCAACTATCATGTTGATGACTCCGGCTATGTCATTTTGAGCTTTCTTTTACTCGGTTCTGTCTCCCTTCTGATCATCCAAATCTCGATCTTTTCTAATATTGTCTGTAAATCTGCCCAGTTTCCCATTCTTGATCAACTACTCGATTGCATTTCTAAGGTTTCGGCGTGCATCTATCTCCTGCCCATAATCTCGATGGTACTGACAATAAAACCTTCTATCTTGCATTCCTCTCTTAGGTGGACTCAGATTTGTGGCGGGAGTTATCCCTACCCCATTTTGTTTAATCCACATTAAAATTTCGGATCTGGAGGCATTTAAAGGTGTGTACCTCTCTTTTTCTCTTCTGAATCCTTTTGTTGGATTTCTAAAATTGCTGCGAGGAGTGGGTTGCTTTCTTAAATCAATTCTTTCATTCCTTTTATAGGGTGGCTTTTCATCATCCCGTCTGAGCCTTCTATCATCATCCATTTTAATCAATTTGGTAGCTATGAACATAACCTCAGTGAAAGTGCATGGTTCTTTTGTCACGATTTTATCCTTGAGTTTTCCCAATCGAGTCATGTTCTTCATTGCTTCTATAGCTACTTCATCGCTTAGATTTTTAATTTACATAGCTACTTTGTTGAATCTATCCAGGTAGCTTCTTAATGTTTCACTAACTTTCTACTTGCACATCCAGAGATTGTTTATATTTTTGGCAGGTGGGATATTAGTGATGAACCGAGTTATGAACTTCTCGACTAACTCCTTAAAACACGAAATGGAGTTTTTAAGCAGCTGATGAAACCACCTCTAAGCAGACTTGGTGAGTGTGCTGGAAAAGACTTGACAGAAAATCCCTTCATTCACATTCTGTAGCATCATCTTGGTTCTGAATGACAATATGTGGTTGATTGGATCTCCTGTGCCATCATATTGATTAAGTTGCGGAAGTTTGAATTTAGAGGGGATCTCGGTTGTGACTATCCTGCTGACAAAGGGCATTGTTCCTTCCAAGACACATTCATCATCCTTCCTTGGCCCAGTGGGTGCCTTCTGAGTTACTTGCTCAACCTTCTGAGCTATCTGTAAATCGTCTAGAGCCGGAATACTTGTGCTAGACTCTCCTTCTGAGTCTTTCCGGACTTCTTTGCTTTTACCAAGTGCACTCTGTGTTGCTACTGGTAGTATAGTTATGTTATTCTCCAGATTAACTGCTCTAGGATTATTATCTTGAATTAAGGCATTCAGCTATTGCTGCATTAAAACCATTTGAGCTTGGATGTTTTTAATCATCGCTTCTTTATTTGATGAGGGTAGGTTGAGTGTTTGGGTTATAATGTTTAGGTCTGGGGTGTTTGTAGCAGGAGTTCTTGGTAGGCTTGGGAAGGGTATAGAAGGAATAGATCGGCCAATATATTGCAAAGGAGCATAATAAGGGAAAACTGTTCCTGGAGTTAGCCAGCCTTGAGCAACACCGAGTGATGTATGTGTATTGAGGGGATTTTGTGAGGATGGTCTAATATGTTGAGTAAGAATTGTTGGATCAATTGGGATAATAGAGGCAGATAGGTTGATTGGAATTTCCAAGGCTGTTGTCGGAGGATTAATCTGAGTTTCTAGGGCAGTAGTTGGTGGATTAATTTGTGTGTTTGTGGTTGGTGATGGACTGGATGCCATGGTACAAAGTGCTTTGCTCAATAGATGGTAATGGCTTTGACTCAAGAGGTTCCTACAGACAGCGCCACTTGATAACTTGATTTTCGAAACCTCCGTGTCCTGCGGTTAGGCAATCAACAACAGGGCAAGGTGAGATGTGGGGTTTCCCTCATAAACCCTCCGATGCTCAGAAAGGGTAGAGAGAGAAATCTAGAGAGATAAAGTGAGAGTAAGAGCTTAAGAGAAATAGAATGAATAATGTAGGGAGAGGTGAGGAATATTTATAGAGAGTAGGATGCTCAAACCTGAGAGGAGAATGATTCCTCTTTCATATAGGACTTGTGCCTTTAAGAAGAGTTGCTTCCTGATCTGGGACTCTTCTTCCTCCTTGGATTGATCTTCTTTTCTCTGTAAGTTATTATTTAGGAAAATAATAGATTATCGGAATAGGAATATACCTGTGGGGTATCAGATATTATGATTTTTTTTTAAAGTTTGGAATTTCATTTCAGCTCTCAATAGCAAGAACATTACAAAGGAAATCTGGAGGTAAAACTCACTTATCCAAAACACAAAAAGAACAATTTTGGCACAAATGTGAGCTGCTTCATTTGCAGATCTTCTTACAAATCAAATGGACATTTGATTAAAGTGTTTAACTAAAGAGCCAACGTCATCAATTATTAAACCTAGATTATTTATATGTTGAGGTTTGAGAATACCCTAAATCACTTGTAGTGCATCAGATTCAAGTATTATATTAGGATTATTGCATAATTCTAATATGAATTTTAATCATTTTTGTCAATTTATTCTATTTTTAAAATTATAACGAATTGGTATATGAACTTTTCAATTTATTGTAAATCTGTCAACGATTAAATAGCATGTGCCCATACTGACATAACGTACTAACATGACATATATGTATAAATTTATTTGTTAATTTCAAAATTAGGAAAAAAATAAAAAATTTTATCATTAACTTTCATCTTTTATGCAAATACATCCTTAACTTTCATTTTTTTGCAAACATATCCTTACTTTCAGCAAATTATTTGCACATGCATACAATGTCAGTATGCCATTTCATTATAGACATATACTATTTTGACCGTTAGATTTACAACAAATCAAAAAGTTTATATATCAATTCACTCTAATTTTAAAAGTAGAATAGATCGGTAAAAATGACTAAAGTTTATGGTATAATTATATAATAACAGATTATATTATGTATTTTGCTGCAGCAGCAGTCCAAAAGGGGCACCTGAAAATGGCATTATTGTTGGATTTTATTGTGAAATTCAACAAGAGGATTTGACCCTTGACTTTTTTTTTTTTTAAACAACCATTACATATTACAACACTCTATATATATATCATATCCTATCTATTATATCTAATATCTATCATATCATATCATATAATATCTATTATATATCTAATATTATTAATATTACAATTATATATATATATATATATATATATAGTTTCAAATTTAAACTTTTTTTTTGCTTAGGGTGCATCAAGAAAACAAGCCTTAATTTTGAACCAAGGACCTTGATCATTGGGTTCCTCAACTTGATAAGGATTTTACCATACCAACCAAGCCTCATTGGCGACCCTTGACTTGATCCATGAAATTTATGGTTGGAGAATTGATAACACTGATTTCTCATACATTTATAATGAAAGTGAAAATGGCTTAACTACATTAATTACCAGTCACGGATGACCTGGTCAAGGATAAAATTGGTCAACAATATTACCCCAATTCAAAATGTTCATGTCGAGACAAAATTCATATCCATCTGATTATTTCTAGATTTCTTCAGTTCGTTGACAATTTTTTATCTTCAATTTCTTGCATGTCTTATTTTAATTACATATCAATATTATAGGCTTAAGTTTACCAAAAACAATAAAATATAATTAATTATTTTTCAATAAATTTAAAAATACATTTTCTATATCAATTTCATACATCTAAAATTAAATTTTAAGTTGTGATCATGATTTCATTTTTTAATTTTATATTCATAAGAAACTATATTAAATTTGTATTTTTAAATAATATATTTATTTTATTCATTTGCTAAATGTTATTGTCTTTTTTATCACTATTAGACACACTAACGAAATAATTAAGCCTAATTAGTTAATTTTTTTGTTTTCATTATTAAATTTGGCTATAGAAAGAGTTTTCATTTATATAATTTTCTATTAAGTTATAAAAGGGACTCATGTAGTCATGTTTGACACCTTCAATTGAATTAATAAAATTACATAGGAAAAGGCCAAATTGTTTCATCATCTGATCTTCCCCATCAATAACATTTAAAAAGAAAATATTTTTTGGTCAATAAATCAATAAAATATTTATTGTTTACAATTTAAGAAAATAGTTTTGTATAGTTCCTGTAATTATCATATGTGAGTTTTTATTTATTTATTTTATAAAATTCAAGCTAAAATACAAATAATAATAATAATAATAATAACAATAATGAGCTCAATTTTAAACTCAATGTGTCTCATTCACTTAAATTTTTTGACCAACAATACTCTAAAAAGATATATATTATTTGTGGTACAACAGAAGATAATGCAAAGTAATTAAAGAAAGTAAAATTACAATAATTACATTGATTATACAAAAACGTTAAAGCTAACCAGCCTTGTTCATACCTAAATAATCGCATCGTGTTGTTAAACCATGATTAGTCAAGAGCTCAAACGATTGGACCGTTGGGGTACTAGTCTTTTATTTAGTATGAAAATGAGGAAAGGAAGAAATGGGTCCCTGAATTAACCTTTTAATACACGGTGAATCAAAGATTAAAGAGAAAGAGCCATGACTCTTCTCTTGCAAGCATGTCTGGATAATTATTGCCAACAGATTTTAGAGAAAACAGCATAGTAGAATTGCATACATTTGGACAAAAAATGAAAATTGAGATGAATGGAGATACTGTTTTTTTTTTTGTAATGTTTTTATCTGTACTAATACTGTTAATTGTAATGTTGTTATCAATGGGTGTGTGTATATATTATTGTCATGCATGGAAATATTTTTTCTGACAAAGAATGCAGTAATTTTTTCAGAAGGGTGATTTTGATTTTATTGATAAAGTGTAAAGGTACATGAATCATCCATTCTCTCTCTGTTGTCTTTGGTTTCTTGTTCCTTTGTGTCCATTTTTTTGGCAATCGGTTCATCTCCTCTCCTTCTTCCCTACTTCTCTCCTTTATTGGACCAAAGAAAAAAGTTTATTCCTTCAACCTCCATGCTCATTTAATTGGTAGATGAAAATGACAATTGAAATAAATAAAATGATTTGGTCGATAAATTCATACTATATTAGTTTTTAATTTTAGTTAATAAAATCAAATAATTTAAATATTGATAGATCATAAAATAATCAATAGTTTTTTCCTTTTAAATTAAGTGAAAATTAATTTTACAATAAACAATTACAAATTTATCAGCAAATATTATAAACTAATCAGAATTTTTTATTAAATCATGATATTTGATTCATCAAATACATTATTATTGTATACTCTTTCATATATATATTTATGGCACAACCCAATCTTTAATTTTTCAAGTTTCTAATCCATAATTTTTTTTTAAATCAAAATATTTAAATAATAAGAAATTTTCTCTTGACAATGATATATGTTGTATATGTAAATTCAAGATATAACATAAATAAGACGGTAAAAATAGGTAGCACAAAAATATGTAAATTATAAAAACGAGTCAAAGTGGATTGTCTTATACTAATACTTCCACGTAATTACTCTACCAAAGGCGATCCTATTACAGGAATAGCTTCCGGCACATTTGTTACAATTTTTACTATCCAATAACTGATTTGAGATTTTCGTTTCACACAGTCCTAAGTGATAAAAGAAAGAAGGTGAGTTCTTTTTTTTTTATTACTTTCCTCGCGTATATATGAAATTGTAGCCATTGGATTTCTAAAAATGATAACTAATCTTTAACTTTTTGAAGAATCCTTATCAATTGTTGTAATGACCGATTTTTTTTTAAATCTTTTCGATTTATTATTTAATTTTCTATATTTTAGAATATCAAAATTTTATAATATATTATTTCTATAATATATATTTTTTATTTTTTATTCTTCATGCCCAGGATTACATCTTGAATCATTAGATAAAAATTTAAAAATGAATAGAGAAATAAAAAATATCATGGTGTAGTTTGAAACTCTTCACTATAATACTTTTAAAAAGAAATAACTATTAGAACATTTCTCTACTAATATCCATTTGTAGCAATAATTCTAAAAGTTTTTTTTGGAGGGATTTGTTTAATGAAAATGGGATTAACTTTATTAATTTAGGTGAAATAGCATTCATAAATTAAAGTGAATCTCCTTTTTTCTGCTTTTTCTTTTTCTTTAAATTGTACATCGTTTGAAAAATCTTGCCAACAAAATTCCTATATTCTTGAACAAGTAAAGAGACTAACATTAAAAAAAGTTATTTTTAAAAGAAAAAAAATAACATCCAATATCTACTTTCAACAAACAAATTAAAATGGGCCTTAGCTATATGAATATGTTTTTCCAATTGTCAAGTTCTACTAATAACATCTTTTATATGCTTAATTACAATAATTAAAATCCAAAGCTAGCTAATCCCATAGATTAGAGATCTGTCACTAACCCATTGCGCTTAATTATATGCTTTTTGTGTTACAACTTTAATGTAGCAAAGCCATTGATGCTACTTTAGTGAACTTCTTTTGATGATATCTGTTGAAATTATTGAATCTCTTTCTCCCTCTCTTTTCCCTGAAAAACAAAAAAAATCATGATTTTCTCTTTAATAACTTTTTTTTTTTTTGGGAACATGGGCTTGTTATTAGCTTTTGGAGATTTCAATTGCTTTAAATTTACAGTGAATTACTTTTCATGACTTGGGGGAAAGCTTATGACTTTAACAATTATTTTTTAATTTATTTTTCTGTTTGGTTAAAGACTTTTATTTTAAGGGTGCATTAAGAGGTCCTACATTCATCATTTGTAATGAGCATTTTTTTGCCTTGAAACCCTAACCTTAGCTTTGTTCTTGTACTTAACTTGAATTTCCAAGAAACCTATATTAAGCCTAATATAAGTTTCTTTCTTTTAATTAACCAAACACTCTAATAATATTCTCTCCATGGTATAAAGTGTGTGTCTGATATAGCTTTTCTCATTAACAAATTTACTTCTCTGATACATTTTACATACCAAAGGAGACATTCAAAAAAATCATTTATGAAAATTGGACGAATCAATTTAAAATTTTATCTGACTGCTAAAAATGTTTTACGTTGTCAATTCAATTTTTCGATAATAAAAACCTTGTTTCGATGTATAGATCATGATTATTCATTAATTCCATATATCGCAAATGTACCATTCTCTCTTTCTGCTCTGATAAAAAAATTGTACTTGCTATATATTTTTTAGATATATTAGTGAAATGCCTATGTAGTTAATCCAAAGGCATGCACGTTTTTTATGGTAAATGTGTGAAGCAAGGTAGAATTGATTTTTTTTTTTTTTTTACACAAAGAAATAAAAAGAAAAGAAAAGATAAACACAAGAAGCTAGCTTTTGGTAAGGCATAAAGGAGTTTACCCAAAAAAAGAAGCAAGAAGTGGGGAATGTTACTTAGAGTAAAGTTGAGAAGTGTCATTTTCCATGAAGGTCATTAGAATTTTTTTTTTTTTTGAACAACAGGTCATTAGAATTTGAAGAGATGAGGAAGGCCTATAAATGCTTGTTGATGGAGTGGTCCTTCTATCTCTTTATCTATATTTCCTGGTAGATGGGGATGAAGGGGACTCTCATCCATGTGCATACCCCCATTCATTTTTACCTTTGCTTTTCATATATATATATAGATTTGCCCCCACCTCCCACCTTACTAGAGCTACTTCACTAATTTCTTCATTTTGGAAAACCTAGTATCACATTACTCCTTCAATTCAAATGCTTGTCACCATTTCAGATAACATCAATGTTTGCATATTAAGCCATTTGTTTATATATATATATATATATGTAGGTGCATGAATCATTATAATCTATATAATCCCATTAATGCTCTAAAAAGTTGTAATTTCAATCATCGGATAAATTTAATTTCAATCGTGTAAATTAGATTGTAAGAGAGAAATTTTCTTCTTTGTAATTTTTTAATCTCAAAATAAGTTTGTTTTTAATCAAATTGAAGAAATTAATATATGTATAATTTGAAGCATGAGAATTAGTGTGGAACGGTTGAATAATTAAGTTAATACATATATATTAGAACTTCGTATATTATACGTGTTTTTGTGAGTTGTGACAAGGAGCAATGGTAATATAGAATTATTGGGGTGGCTAATAATTAAAAAAAATAAATAAATCATTTTGTTTCTTTCCTTTGATGGGTAACTAGTCTCTTAAGTGTTGATGATTATTGGAAATTACGTTTTGGAGGATTGGTCTTGATCAAAATAGACATAGGGAATGATTCTTTAAATCTAAGGTAAAATTTTCATGTGGTAGAAAATCCCTCGAACATCATTTTCTTTTGTTTTCAATCACTTTCCATGGCTACAAGAAAGAGAAAAATTAAACAATAAATATATTTATTAAAGAATTCATAAACATCAAGCATAAATATATAAATTATACATATGGGGTCGAACTTGAAACATTATTATTCAAAATACGTAAGTATTAAATTACAAAATATATAATTGGATGTATATCTAGCTTATAAATTTTACTAGTTTTTACTTTGATCATTCCAAATCTTGAATCTTATTTATTTTGTAAAGGGAGTTAACAAAATAATCATTGATTCATAAAAAGTTCCATGGGTTTGGACCTAACCTCACCATAAGATTGTCTTATATGTTTTTCTTTGCCATATTCAACCGTTATGAAATGTAATATATATATATAGTCCTAAAAATTCTATTCTTCATCTCAAGAAGTGGGTGACTAACCATACTAGCCTAGTTGTTCAAAGGTGCAACATCATTGTATGGTTTACCAATTAGAAAAAGAAAAAAAAAGGTCATGTTACCCTATTGTTATAATAATGTTTGGGAAATATCCTAACCTCAATCCTACCTCAAATCTAGCCTCTTATTATGTTTTTTTTTTCTTTAACATAAAAAAAGATTTCAATTACAATGAAAAAAAAAAACTCCAAGTAAATACTATAATCAATATAATTTGAATCTATGATAATTAAAATAAAAAAAAAAAGAGTACAATAACATATAATGAAAATGCAAGAAGGTTTTATCTTGTAAATATAAACATATCAAAAGGCAAAAGAGCCAAAACTTAGGTGACCGTCCAAGCTAATTAACTGAAGAAGAAGCTATACTCTATACTTAAAAATTAAAGGCATGCATACGCATAAACAAGGGCAACCACTACAGCCCAAAAATAGGCAAACGTCAGAAACATTGTCGCTGAGTTCATTTCTTCCAAAATGACCCCATTTGTTGGCCTACCAAACCCTTAAATTTCACAAATAAACCTAGTAAAAAATCTATCTCTTTCGTACCTTAAAAAAAAAAAAAAAAAAAAAATTATTCATCATAAACCAAGTAATATTTTTGTGCCCTCATATGATATCCCAAGAGATAAGGACCCACATTCAAGAAATATATATATACACACACATTTTATTAACAATGGTGATTCTTAATCCCCATACATATGTTTTGTTTATCTTTTGCTTATGGAGATATGCTTTGCTTTGCCTTGTTAATGCCTATATTCTTTAGCACATCGATAAGTTCTCAAAGATAATTTTTTTAATTCCTTTTTTTTTTAATGTAAATTTTTAATTGTTGTTGTTGTCGTTTTTTTATAAGTTTAAATTAGTAATAACGTATGCAGTTGAGTTTGAGTGAATGAAATTCTACTCCAATTGATCAAGTTTCCATACCTCATCATACACTAAATTTAACAATTCTTTAATAACTTTTATAATAGATTCTCAAATCCTTTAGTTGCTTGACAACATTTGTATATTATATTCTTGGGGAAATTAAAAAAAAAAACCCAACGAGTATATTTTTAAAAAAAATCCTATTCAATTTTTTTTCAAATAAAATTACAACTTTTAAAACATTATAAAAAAAAATCCTTCTTGGATGACTGTACTGGTAACAGGAGATGAAACCATTTTTTTCTGATCCATGGGGCCTACTTGGATGACTGTACTGGTAACAGGAGATGAAACTGATGCATTTGTCCCCAAATTGATATTTTTTTCCCCCTCCAATTGAGTGTTTCATTTTGGATTAGCAGACTGTTTAGACAGATAAAAGTGCAATTTAGTTATTACAACAAAAAACTCAGCTACTAGGTATATGAAATTTCAACTTAACATATTAGATATATGAAATTTCAACAAAAAAAACTCAGCATTACCAGTACAATCATCTAAGTAGGGCTTTTTTTGATAATATTTTAAAGGTTGTAGTTTTATTTAAAAGAAAAAATTGGATAGAGTTTTATTTGAAAATACGCTCAAACGTTAGGGTTTTTTTGTAATTTACCCTATATTCTTTTTTCAAAATTAAATGGTTTTGGTTTGTGTATGGATGGGCATATTGTTTATTTGGTAGTAATGGTTGCACCTTGTCATAAGATCTTGAAAGCATGATTTCAATTAATTTATAATCCTAAAATTATGATAGAGAATTTTTTTTTTAACCATTATTTGATTTCAGATGAAATTATGTGTTTCATGAAACTTTAATTATCAGACCAATAATAACGTAAAATATGGTAGAGAAAATATGAATATGAATCGCTTTGTTTTTATTAAATGAATTGAAGAGTAATAGAGGATAAATATATTCATGCATTAGACATTTAATAAAGCCCCATCCATTAAAACCCAATATAATATACACAATTATTTCCATTTTATTAATAAGTAGTTTTTCTTTTCTTTTTCATATCTCCCTATCATATGCTTTAATAAAATTTCACAGTTTTAAAAATAATTTTAATATCGCCAAATTGAATTTATTGGTTATCCTTTAGATTTTTATGTAGCACCACCAAAAGGATGATCACTTGTGTTTACACTTTAATGTCTCTTATTTTTATTTCATGCAATGCAGACTTTGATGCAAAATCCAAATTCAAGCCTTAGATTTATCCTCCATGGCAAGGAGCTGCATTGTGAATTTTTTTTTTTCTTGTGGAATAAAGATAATACCTATTTGTTTGTATCAATCATAAAAAAGTTGGTGCCCCAATAATTTTGTGTTTTTTAATATAAGTGATTTTTTTTTCTAGTAATTTAGTAAATGTATTTACAATAGAGATGATGACTGATGATGACATAAAGCTGTTTGATAAGGAAAGCTAAATATGAAATGATGGGTATGTCTTTGTCCCTTGAACACCAAAACCCACTTCTTTTAAGCCCCACGCCTTAGGCGTGGTGGTGAGGGCGCTCAACGCCTGGGTGGATGTGGGGAGTTCGATCCCCCACTCCACTTTCCCCCTCCTCTAATCTAACATACTAATCTAACAAAAGGTTGTTCAAAAAAAAAAAAAAACCCACTTCTTTTCTTTTGTAACTATTGTGGTTGGATTCTTGTGTGGCTGTTTTGTAATACTTGGTCCATATTTAGCTTTAATCTTATATTGTTCTCTTTATTTGTTCCCTTATTAACAATGAGGTTTAGGTCACTGTATTTATTTATATATATATAAAATATTTGCTAATAATTGCTTAAGTTCAACTGTTTCATGATACTTTTTTTTAATTTTGTGTGTTGAAGGAGTCCAAATTAATGATATATTGGGCCACTTGTGGGTCTATACATTGGAACCATTTATGATGTTGTATAAATATGATATGACCTATCAAAATTTTTCTAAAAAAAATTGCAAAACTTTGCCTTTTATTTCCTTATTATATAGTGTAAAGATTAATATATTAGAAAGGTTGTAGCAGCGTTTCGGTTTAAGTCGTGGTGTATGTAGTTAAGTTGAAATAATTGTTAAAAAAAATTTATCGCCTTTGTAGTCTTATCCAAATTGAATTACATTAATTAAAGTTTAATATATTTTAAATACCAGTAGTTTACCAAAAAACTAAAAAAATTTCTTTTATACCTGTCTTGTGATGATTTTAATAAAAATTTTAGTTATGTATTTTTTATCCTAACAAATATTGCATTACCTGTCTTAAGTTTATGCAAAATATATGGAAAAAAAATGTACAAAGAAGATGCAATGATATTTTGATATGAATTATTTAATAATCAAAACTTAAATTCAAGACAAGTGATCAATAAAATATATATATTTCAACCAGGTAAAAAAACAGTTAAGTAGAGAATTTGAACAATAAAATTCCATTATTAAACATCCCCACCACTAGTACCAATTGAAATATCATCAACATTGGAAAATGTCTAGTAAAATCCATGATAGCAAACAGCAATTCTATCTAAATAGGGCACTGTGTTAATTGAGGTAAGAAGAAGGTGTTATGTTGCCTTTCATGTCTCCTCATTAACTTTTTCTTCTTTGGATTGACAATGGAGCATCAAAAGGGACCCATTTTGAAGAAGGTGTTATGTGCGTATGTATGCACGTATACTATAATTTAACCCTGTCTGTTTGTGTGGAGAGAATACTTGGAAAGTGATGCTTGAGTGTTGTCTTTTTTCTTTTTTTTGGAACAAAATACTCCATCTTTTTTCTTATCTTATGAAAAAGAGAAGGGTGAAAATTTCAAGATTTGATTGTGAACTTTTGCAACCTTCTAAGAAAAAATAGAAAACAACACTAAATTGACCTCCTAATGTACATCTTTCAATTCTGCATTTGATTCTAACAAAGCATTTCCATGGATTAGGCAAATTTTCAGCTTGTTTTAAAGATTACAAGTCAGTAGTTATATTACATGGAATTTCAATTTCTTAATGTCTTGACGTCTCCATTAATTTGTTGAGCTTGAAGATCTTTTTTGTTTTGGTGCAATTGACCCCACCTTTTTAGTGTATGCATCAACAGGACAGAAATATTATATTTTATATTTTGACGATATAATGTCAGATTATTAGGTTAATGCTATTATCGAACATATATTCCTCTGCCAGCCAATTATTTTAGTTGAAACCTGACCCTAACAATGATAAACGATACATGAAGTAATCTGAATGCATCATTTTCTTAGTGCAGTAATGGAACTTCTAAATCCCAGGATGTTGGAATTTCAACTCCAACATTGTTTAGAACTCTTTGCATTATCCTTCTCTTCCATATCTCCGTTTTGTTGGTACTTATATCATGCACTCATGGGTGAGGCCTTCCTGTCATTCTGCACCCCTTCATGCCCAAAGACAGGGCCTCACTCGACCCAAAACTACCACTTTTTAACCTTTTGGTCTTGCTTATGGGGCCTAATTAATAAAGTGAAGGAAGTCGTATATTTTCTTATCATATATGGTCATGGCCCAAGCTTTTTGGAATAAGTCAGGCCAGGTGGGATAATAATCCTCTCTGCAATTCTTATTAACTAAGTACAATATACTAGAGTATTTCAAAAAAAAAAAAAAAAAAAAGTACAACATACTAGAGCAAGCAAGATTCGTATCACTTCCGCAAGGTAAGGCGCAACTTCTAATATGCACCAACAGTCACTGAAAGCCAGTGTTCACTCACAATACAGTTATCCTTCCAATAATGCAAGTGAGTTGCTCTGACAAATTCCCAAGTAGATTTATACGGGAGACGAAAAAAAAAAAAAAATCCAGTGTTCATTATTAGGATATAATCCTAATCATAGGCATAGGTATAATGCAGGATTATGAAATATAGAAATAGATGCAACATTCACATGTGGATTCATTCTCATGCCTGATTTTGGATATGGATGATAAGCAATAAAATGAATAGCCATGAATAAACAAGTACCATGGAACAATATGATAGCTTAAAATAATCAACAACAGTCTTTGATTATTCTTGGTCTAAGCATTTGCTGAAATACAAAGTCGAACTGCTAAATAACAGATTAGTATAATCATAATTACAGCTCCTTCATTGGTACATTTTTCCATCTCTCACTCTCAGAAACAAAATAAAGGTCGCAGAGTAAAATTGCGATTACCTGCCAAAAATCGAGCTTCTCATGTGGAGTAATCCTATCCACCCTTCTTCATTAAGAGTAAGTGGCTTTCCTTCAATTAACAAGAACAAAACCAAGTGACAATATGATGAAGTAGTGGTCACTCACTCTCTACTCTGCAGCAGTAAGAGCCTTTCCAGCAGTAACCAAATCATAAAACCAGCAACGATGAACACATCAAACAATATATAACAGAGTCTAGAAGAAATGACTTCAGCAATCTAAAAGGGAATCTAAGGAACATTCATAACTTGGATGGACTGCAACATGTCTGAAACAGCTATAACAAGGTCACCCGATTTGATCATTCCTCTAGCCTTTAGCAAAGAGAAGGTTTTGTTGAGGTTGCTTTCCATATCATCAGCAAAGCTCAAGCGGAAAGGTATCAGGCCCCACTGTAGATTCAGGCGTCTCCGTACAGATGTTGTGGTTGTAAAAGCAAAGATTGGGCAGTCAGGTCGGCAACGAGACAACAGAGATGCCATGTGACCATCTTTTGTATAGACAAAAAGTGCATCCACCTCCAAATTGTTGGCTGCAAAATCACAAATCGTACCAGATAATTTAAGAAACATAACACACCTATGGGCAGACAAGTGCCCAAATTTTTGGGCTCAGGACTACTCATAGAATAATTACAGCCAACAGACAAATATTGCATGTTGCATTAAAAAAACGAATTTGAAGCACTATATTTCTCTACCCTCTAATAGGGGGCCATGTTCAGTTCAATGGCTACACTCTTAGAAATACAACCACAGAACAAGTTTGGATGCTGGGAGCTTCATGAAAAAAAGCTTAAGGGTAAAACTGTCTATAAACTTAATTGCATGAAATTGTTTTTGGCAGTTCAATTCAGTTTGTTTTCTCTAAACAAAATTCAATATTGTTTCCTTTCTGTAAATACCAGATCAAACCACAGACCATCTTTCAAAATTAAATGCCAAACTGGACCAAATTGCTTTCTTGTATTTTATAATGTTATAAAGCAAGGAAAAACAGAGCTGTAAACCAAGCTAAACCTGAACAGTTTAGTTTGATTTTGTATGGAAAGATTCTCCAAAAATGAGACCCCACAAGAAAATGCATATCTGCCTTCAATTCAGGAATTAAACACGAGGCATTTGCTGTAACATGAACCAAAGAAAGCTTACCCATCTTGGCTGCAGAGCTGCAAATCTCTTCTGAAATAGAATCAGAAAATGAAGCTCCAACTGCAGGGAGTTCCATTGCTTCGTGGCGCTTCTGTTCTCTCCACCACTTCTCAATTCTCACACTTACACTTCTGAGAACAGCCAATGCCTTTTCTGGGTATTGGCCCATGGCTGACTCACCAGAAAGCATCAAGGCATCAGCCCGTTGCCTAACAGCTTCAGAAACATCAGCCACTTCTGCTCTGGTTGGTGTAGGGTATTCAATCATGGATTCAAGTAATTGAGAAGCAACAATCACTGGCTTATTTAGCTGCCTGCAGACCTGAACAATATTTTTTTGTGCTGATGGGACCTGTTCTAATGGTATCTGGGCACCCAGATCTCCTCTTGCTACCATAGCTCCATCTGATGCCTGAATGATTTCTTCTAAGTTCTTCAACGAGTCCATACTCTCTATCTTTGCAATCACAGCTATATCACTGAATCAGAAAATAGAAATGTCAGTACAGAAGATTGTAACCAGTGTACACTTTTGAAGGAAACCATAGCCAAACTCAGAAAACATACAAAGTTGTACAACTTTCAAGTTAATATTTCTAAGTTGTAGCCATCAATGCTTAGAACAATCAGTATGGTATATCATTTGCAATGAGGTACAAGCAACACAACAAAGAAATAAAGGAAAGCTAAGGTCACCATGTAAACAAATGTAACATAATGAAATGCTTAAATAATATAAGAATTAATGATATGCCAACTGGTAACAAACAAACCAATCATATTCAAATCAAGTTGCTGGCTCACAAGAAGATTCAAACACGACTGGATACATTTTGGAATGCTGATTAAATGTGCTTACCTATCACGAGACCTAGCAGCAATGTAGCTTTTCAGATGATTAATCACTTCAGCAGACTTGACAAATGATATTGCAATAAAATCAACACCCTCTGCAATACCAAAGTCAATGTCCAACCAGTCCTGGAAATATTTAAAAAATAGCATAAGATCAGATAGCATCTATAAAATTTCATAGCAAACAACTTCGGCAATATGTATGCAGCATAAACTAGAAGTTGAAAATATGAACTCCATCCTATGTTGAATTAACTTCAAGCTGACCCATGAATGCCACTTGAAGTAATTAAAAAAAAAAAAGTTCTGCATAAAGTACGATTAAGATATTCTCCTAATTCTTTTATACAATCAAGAATAATATCGGTTCATCTCAATAAACTTTTATACCCATAGCATCTAAAACTTATAAGGGTTATTGCAGTTAAGCCCTTCTATTTGGTTGAAGAAGCATGAACAATTACTATTTTGTAATCAGAGGTAAACATGTTTTACCATTTAAAAATGTAGGAAAAGGATAAGTGGGAGAAGAGGCACAAACCTTAGAGGAAATTGTTGGGAGCATGGCATTACGTTCTCTAACTAGACTACCATTCCTCCAGAAAGTTAAATTAGCTCGTGGTAATAACAGCCCAGGATCAGTACATTTACATTTGACATCTGGACCAATTTTCTCAATCACCTCAAACCTCACCATCCCACCATCCACAAGGAGTTCATCCCCAACTTTCACATCTGTATCACATGAATAAATGACTTAAAATAATTTATATGAGATATAACTTATTTACAGCCACAACAAAACAAACACCAATCATCATGAAAACAATGTCAACCAAGGGACAATGATAAGGCAATTACCCTCAGCAAAACCATCATAATTCACATTGATGGTGCGTTCTGGGCGAGGCGAGTCATAAGGTCGGACACTAAAAGTCCAGATTTCACCATCCTGCACATGTAAAGAAACTTATAACAACCACCTCCAAGACAGTGACAAGAACCTGCTTAAGTAGCAATGATTTGCGTTGCAATAACTTTTTGAAAATAAATCCTCTGATGTTTGATTTTGACATCGACAGCAGAAGATTCATATGGACTCTCAATAATGTATTTCTAAGAAATTCCTTTAAATGGCCTAGTTTGGAATATTATCATGTGTGACAATTCAATACTAACCGAATTCTTGCACAACCATGTCTAGTGCGGCACGATATCATTTCATTTCTTTCAAAATGACTTTGTTTGCTTCTAAAGTTGAAAGAACTGAATCTTAGCAACAACAACATGTCCAAGCATGAGATTGACGAAATAAAGTTCCAGCACGTTTTAAACTTTACAAACACTATACAGGTCTTGTTTGGAATTAATGATGACAGCATAATTACATTTCTCTCAAAATGTCTTCAAAATCACTTATCTTTTGAACTGAATTCTACCAACTATGAAATTTCCAAGCACAAGAATCAACTAAATACAATTCAATTTAATAAAAAAGCTGCAATCTTTGAGTGTGTTTTTTATTTTTTACCTCAGCTTTAGCAGAAGAATCACCACCTAAATCACCCATATGAATTTCACTACCTTCAGTATCCATCATAATAGCAACAGCAAAACCTTTCTCTTCATTCAATCTCCTAACACGTTCTATCACACTTTTATGCCACTCCCGTGTTCCATGGCACATATTTATTCTCGCCACATTCATTCCTCCGACAGCTAACGCTTCCAGCTCTTCAAATCCACACGTCGCCGGTCCTATTGTGCACACAAGCTTTGTCCTTCTCGTACTCCTGAATCCATTCTCTTTCAATTCCGTCTCCGTCACTGCGTCAACTTCGATCGAGCTCAAATCAGCATTATACTTGGGCAACAACACGGCGCCTCCTGTTCCGTTATCGGAAACCACAACTTGAGGCGACGTAGTCGCTGTCGTGGAGCTAGGATCCGATGAGGAAGTGGAGGCAGCGGCTTTGATAGAGATTGATTTGAAATTACTAGCCGGAAAGCAAGGATTGGAGGTCTGAAACGGGAGAGGGAGTTTAGGGAAGAGTTGTTTCGCGAAAGTGAAGTTAGGGGAGAAATGGAGAGATTGTGACATTATCGCCGGAGAATTTCAATATTACGGCTTGATTAATCGGAGACGAGAAAGGGAAGAGGAAGACAGTGTTTGGAGGATTTGGAAATGTGAAGAATAAAAGAGGGAGAGGCGGCGGATAGAACAAAGAAGTGAAGTGGGAGTCAGCTTTGTAGATGTCGCAAGGCCAGGATAGCATACAGCAGCCAGAGAGAGAGCAAATATTGCTGGATGCCAAACAGATCTTTGCAGGTGTAAAAACGGGTAAAGTGGGTTTGAGTAATTATATGGTGAGGTCAAGTTCCGAAAATTCGCTGACATGGATTAATATGATTGGATCTAATAGACTTTTGTAAGTGGAAGAGTTTTTTTTTTTTTTTTTTTAATTGAAGGCGGAGGCAAAATACAATCTCACTTTTTATGTTTTAAAAATTGTTTGGTTATTCTTAAAAAAAAAAAATATATATGTTTGGTTAAATTCCATAACAAATTCATTTAATTTCCAAATGAAGTATAATTTATTTTCAAATGAATTTTTATTAATAAAATGTATTTGGATTAAATGAATAATTTATGAAATTTATTTTAAATGAATTTCTTATTTTATTATATTATGTTTAGTATAAATCTTGAATTTAAGTTTTTGTCAAAAATACCCTTTTAAATATAAAGATGTCTTTGCAAATAAACATATGGAAGGGTATTTTAGTCATTTTAAAAATATAAACTTAACATTTGTGAAATTCATTTGAAAATCCCAACCACTTTGATAGAATTTGGTTTAGTTATAATTAATTCCACAAATTTAAAAATTTGGAATTGTAAATGAATTTCATACAAAATTCATTTAAACCAAACATATATGATTTGGATTTGTAAATGAATACCAAACACACTCTAAAAAAAGTTATATCACAAAATTATTTTGGTTTCAATAGAATTTTTAAACTCCTATGTTATTGATGTTTTAAAATGAACTATACCATTAAACTACTTGATCTTTAAACTTTTAAAGGGAGTGTAATTTCTCGTTTGCTTGATTTTTTTAATGTTGTAAACTATGAGTCATTTTTAAAATATATTATATTAAAAATACAATATAATTTAATATCAATCACAATTTTTTTGTCCGAGTAAAAATTAAAGCATGTGTATAAGTTTAGAAGTAGTATTTTCTATATAATTATTTTGAAAAAGCTAAAAGACTATAAAAATGGCAATATTCACTTAGCCTTTGAATCTTGATCTTGATGTTGAACTTTTAGTAATAATTAGGAAAATTCTTTAGGTGGCTCTCGAACTTTTGTGATTTGTTTTATTGAGCTCTATACATTTATTATATTTTGATACAACATCAAATTTTTAAATATTTATTTGATTCAATATCGAACCCTTAAACATTTATTTAATATAACATCGAACCCTTAAATATCAATTCTACTTTCCATCTTTTCTGTCAAAAAAAAGTTCGATGTTGTATCAAATAAATGTTTAAGGGTATTTTAAAACACAATAAATATATAAAAGCTTAATAAAACAAACCATATAAGTTTGAGGGTTACATGATGATTTTTTTCTAATAATTAATTTTCAAAAAGCATTCAAATTGTATTTAATTGACCTTTTTTTTTCCCTTGGTGTTGGGACAGTCTTTGTCGCTGGTTTATTATTGGGACACAGAAGATGAATTGTATTAAGCGTTGCATGGGATATTTGAGGCTTAAGAAACATTTTCCAATTTTCATGTTCCACATTTTCCACAGTGAGTGCTAAGAAGTGAGAATGTAGTGAGCATATTCCCGATTGCACAAGCAACCAATTTTGTAAAATTAAGAAGGTCAACGTTGCCGTTTCTCTTGCGTGGATGTGTTTCTTTTGAAAAAAAAATGTGACGGTTTTTATTAATAAAAAGATTAAATAATGTAAATATTAATAAATTATAATCTATATATATTTTAAAATAAAATAAAAAATAATTTTGTAAATTAATAATAATAGCATTTAAATTTTAATCTTTGAATAGTTGGTCTCCTCATACTATATAAAATATATATGGTCTAAAGAGAAGGATAGTAGGTCCGAATATTTGACTGGTTTAATTACTGAATTGATTGAGTTTTTTTTTTTTTAAATTAAGAAACGAAACCTTTTGTAAAATATTTATACGTTATATGTATTTATGTATAGATTAAAAAATTTTATTAATTTGACTATTTTACTTTTAATTGAATTTTTCAGTTTTAAAAAATAATATATATATATATATATATATATATAAAGCATCTAGGCAATGGCATCAGATGATACACCGGGACATCACAGTTAGGCTGGCATCTCCTTAGCATATGCTTCACACACCAAGCCACAGAAATTTATTATTAAAAAAGAATTACAAGAGTAAGTTTGAACAACCACAAAGGCAAAAGAAAGCAAAAGCAACTAACGAAATCTGTATGAACTAACACCCATGGCATCATTACGAATAAGCTCATCACAACTCGATGGGTAGGTAGTTCACCAATGCTCACCATTTAAAGAAACAGCAATATTGGACAATTTATCAGCAACGGAATTGGCTTTACAGTACACATGGGAGACATGAAACGACATTGAATGTAAGGAGGCCAGGCACTGATGTCATTTCTGTCGCAGAAGCTATGGGATGTCAGAGCAGCATGCATGGACCATGCGGACGACGTCAGTGGAGTCAGTCTCTATCCATAACGGAAAGAAGCTGAGTTGAACCGAAAATTGCATAGCCAACATAACAGCAGAAAGTTCTGCTTCAAACGCAAATTTGGAGCCCAAAGGAACAACAAAATAACCAATCACCTGACCATTCCAAAGTCGAAAAATACCACCTGCGCCGGTGAGACCTAGGCAACCTTTGGCTGCACCGTCTATGTTAACCTTAAACCAGTTGCTTTGGGGAGGAATCCAGCGAACTTCTCGAAGAACAGGGGCCGGTTTAACTCCTCCGCCAATATGAAGACGTTGCAAAATCAGTAAATCTTCTTGAGAATTATGCATATGACCCACTTTAAACACCTCTGATTCTTTAATAAATTTACATAAATCATGAATGGAAGAGTGAATTGAAGGAAAATGACCTTTAAAAATGATCTGATTGCGGGCATGCCAAAGGATTTAGAAAGAAGATAGCACCCCTACCCACCAAAGTGTGGCAAGTTGACAGGAGAAAGAGGCAGCCATAGCCGACTTATAAAGATCATACAGAGAACCATCAATTAAGAAACGAACTTGAAATAAGTCTTGGAAAGCCAACCATAGAGCAGAAGCATAAGGGCATGAGACCAAGACATGGTCAATGGTTTTAAGGGCACTAAAGCAAAACCGACAAGCTGAAACAATATGAAAACCTTTGCGCTGAAGCATATCATCCGATGGCAAGCATTTATGAAAAGCCCGCCAACAAAAAAATGAACGTGAAGGTGGGAGAAAATGCCTCCATAATTCACTACCCCAAGAAACCTTGGGAGAAGGAGATCGATAAAAATCATAAGCCCATTTAGAAGCAAAAACACCATTAGGAGAAAAACGCCAAACAAATAAGTCTTAAGAAGTGCCTGAAAAGATAACCTAATTGAGATCATCTACCACATCAGGATAAGCAGCAACAAAATCCTCAGAGAAATGCTAAGAACCATCCCAATAAAAATTTGAAATGGAGGCAACTAGACTTTTATGAAAAGATGATGGAATGCCCACCTTATTTGCAATAGAATACCCCATAAAGTTGGAGGTCCAAAAATTGAGAGTAGATGTAGAACATGGCAGCCATTGAGAATTATGCTGAAAATCATTATAAATATCTCTAATAGAAGGCCAAATAGAAGAGCAGATAAAGGAAGATCTAGGGCTACCAAATCTCAGAAATCTCGATCTCAAAAAATTGTAAACAAATGTAGAACTAGAGGCGAGCTTCCAAGAAACCCTACTAAGAAGTGCCTTGTTAAAACAATAAAGGCGCTTTAAACCAATCCCTCCTTCATCAAAAGGAGCACAACATTTGTCCTAAGCAACAGAGACAAGCTTTTTATCATGAATGGACCCTGTCCATAAGAAATTTTGAATTGCTTTTTCCAAAGCTTTAAGAATAGAACTCGGCCATTTATAAATCACAAAACTGTGTAACAAAGATCCATAAATTGTAGATTTAATAAGAGCTAAGCGACCAGGCATAAAGAGAGAATTACCCTTCCAAGAATCCATTTTAGCCAAAATTCTATCAGCAATTGGCTTAAGCCAGCAAGACTTAGGTGCACCAACAAACATAGGAATTCCCAAATAAGAAAAAGGAAAATTACCAACACGCATACCAGCTCGAACACGAAGAGAGATAGCACGACTAGAAGAGATACCACTACTCAAAAACATCTCAGATTTATCCCAATTTACTGTTTGACCAGATAGAAATCCATACTCCTTAAAAACATTAGTCAACAAATCAATATTAGATCGGG
>CATIWK010033316.1:0-14165 GCA_949634005.1 Mallotus japonicus | reverse complement strand
GAATAACTCTTTTAGGTGTGACTTACTAGGTTCATGTTTAATTGGCAATGAGAAGATAATATCAACTCTTGATATTACTTGAAACTCTTTCAAGCCTAAATGTGAAAATCCCAATTATACACATTTAGTTCTCATAAGTTATGAGTGACCCCTAGCATCGATATTACAACTACCCAATTAAATATGAATGCATATATGATTCACACGAACCTTATGGTCATAATTACCGCGCACTAAATTCCCTTCATTGAAGATCTCGATATAGCCTAGAGTCAAGTTTAAGTCAAACTCTAATAGCTTTATCATATGACCTCATCTCAAGTTATTCTTGATAAAACATAACAAATACTAGAAACACTTTCTAGCGCTGAAACTCTTTCAGACTTAGTTATGTTTGTCCTGGCCAGGAACTCTATTCATCAAGAATAAACTTAGATAGCATAGGATCTATCCCAATTCGCTCTGGGCAAGGAATCCCATCTTGGTTAAACACTCATCCCTACAATCAACTGACTAGAGCCACCACACGCTATATACCCATGTATGAATAACACAAGTATTTAAGCGGTAACAAACTCTAACCACTCAAATGTGGATGACCGTGCCACCTCAGGTCAAAGGACTATATGCACCATCATGACCTAGACTGTGATTGTTGACTATAAGTGAACATCCTTGCAATCACAAATCTAACGTCACTGTTCGATCCACCCATCACATGAGTATCCACATGTCCATTCTGATATCTCATATCAAGTAGCATGAGACTCACTACCTCCCACTATTAGCATCACATACTAATCAAGGAAAATAGATAGAGGTGATAGTCTAATTAATATTATCCAAATATTAACTATTCAACTATGAACAATTTATAGCATATGTACTAAATAAATTTGTAGCTCATATTATCAACTCTTGATAATAAATTTATTTAACATAATGCTAAAGGATAAATACTTAAATAAACAAACTCTTTATTTAAAAGAATATCTTATTGCCATAGGGATAATTTACAATGTCATTATGCATTACAAAATGGCACTAGGGCACATCTATGCTAACAAATATAATCCTAGTTAAATTCGGATTTACAGATGTAGCACATTGTAATGCACTTTTCACCATGATGAAGGCCGAATTGACCTAAACCCAAAACATAAAAGTTATATCCCTTGACTTTATCTTTAACCATAATCTTGAAACACTCCGTTTGGATCTATATTGAGAGAGATATAGCCCATTTACTACTGTATGTGCAGTCTGCCCAGTTCTGTACACGATCTGATAATCTTTCATAATTTTAGCCCATGAAGAAGATCGAATTAACTCTAGATTCCTTCATCAAAGTTGTAGAAATACGTCTTATCTTTCCATATCCTTTTGAATTAGCTTAATCTGACTTTTTTAGAGAAAGATATGACCAAAATTCTAAAGCCTACTACTAAAAGATGAATTGATAAGAATTGAATCTAGGACCGCATTAGGATCGTATCATTCCCTCCCTCTTGAAGATGATTCATCCTCGAATCAGCCCCATCATCTGAATTTGGTATATTCAAACATCCTCCAGGATCAAACACAAACATTTTGGTTGAAAAGTTTTTGTTCACAACTTGCATCATATCACTTGTTTTTTGAATGAAGTATGTCATCATGATAAACCTGTTCAAAAGAACAAAACTAGACAATTGATTGTGAATTTGGTTAGTGATAAACAAAATATCCTTATACATAGGTATAAGTATAGGTTGACTCACATCATTCTTTTTTGCACACATATTAATATTCTTTTCACTCATGCCTGGCTTGTTTTCTCTCATAAAGTGTTTCCCATTTTCCTCACTTAACTCATTTTTAACACTCAGCTCACTTTTGTCTTTTCTATCAACTTCATTAGTTTCCCTCCCCAAAGTATTCCCAAATGAGGATGGAAACTCTTAACTTTGTTTATTAATGCATGGGTCTTCAAAAGTTGTCTTCGGTGGTGAGGTGTCAACTTAGCACTCCTTCTCTTTACTCTTCACTTCAACTTGTTGCTCAACCACTTCAATGACTTCAACACTTTCATTCTTCTTGGATTTACACACTATTATTTTCTCAAAAACACTCACTAGCTTTTCATACTCTAAAGCATATTGAATTATTACCTTCAAAGATATAGAAGGTTCAAATCCTACATCTATCTCCAATCTCTTAGCAATCTCACGCTTAAGCCCACTGATGAATTTTATAACCTGCCACCTTTCAGAATCACCTACATCACTTGCTATTACAAACAACTTAAACTTTTTAATATATTCATCAACACACATTTTATCATATTGTTTAAGCCTCTATAATTTAACATAGAATTTATCCCTAACATCTTGAGGAATAAAATGCCTAGTCATTAATCTTTTCATTACTTCCCAATTTCTAACCTCACTATACCCATTCATTCTCCGTAATGACATCAAATCTTCCCACCATATAGCAGCATGACCAAAAAAATTACGAGAAGCAATTCTGCACTTTTGGAAATTATAATATTTAAGAGAATCAAATATCTCCTCCATTTGCTGCACCCATTTCAAGTAAACATAAGAATCTTTTGTACCATGAAAACAAGTTAGGTCCATAATGTCCATAACCACTTTTGGGTTTGACATTGCTGTAAAAGAATGTTAGAAAATAAAAAAATAAAAATTCAAAGACCTCACAAGCACTCCCTCACGTGTTTGCACTCAAATGATAGACCGGTCACTCATGTTTAACTCAAACAGAAATTTCACTCACGGCTTCCTCACACCACTCTAGCTAATTTCTTTTATGTTCTTAGGTGAATCAAACTTTTCTAGAATATGAAAGAAAATGAATTTAGAAGATATTTTAAAAAGAAAGTCCAAATCTGCCTTAATAAGGAATTTTCCTTAATGAGTAAGTATTGGAATGATATGGAAAAAGTCAAAACCAAATAGGATTAGGAAAACCTAAATCAGACCTTTAATAAGCAATATTCCTTAAATCAGACCTTTAATAAGCAATATTCCTTAAGGAGCAAGGATTGTAATGATATGCAAAATCCTTAATGAGCAAGGAATACTAGATATGCAAATCAGACCTATCAATAGTCTTTACTGAGCAAGGAAAGCAATAATATGCAAATCAGACCTAATTAGGATATTATCTAATCAAAACTTTGAATTTCTTTTTTTTTTTCACTTTTTTATATAAGAATTTCTTTTTTTTTTATGATCTTTTTAACCTTCACTACAAATGCAAATCTGGATTTCAGAATGCAAACGATTGATTTAATCAAAGAAAACAAAAACAAGGCTAACAAACAAGAACAAAGAATAAAGAAGAAGAATGAAATTGAAAAGAACAAGAAAATAAAAAAAATCAAAATTAAAGAATGCAAATGATAAAGGATAAAACCTGATCTACAGCCAAAGCTCTTATACCAAATGATACAGAACCTCCAAAAATAAGCTTGAGAACCCCTTTATATATACGGACCCCCAACACATTAACTTGAAAACCCCAATAGTCAATTCAGCAACAACCCCTAAGAAAGGCTAGAAAACAGATTACTTAGATGATCAAAGAATTAGAATAAAGAAAACTTGTTTTTGAATTCCAATTTCAAAACACTCCACAAGAAGGTGATCAATCTACTTGAATGTTCCTTAAAGCATGTATTCTACTCAAGAACACGAAGATAAAAGCAAATAGCTTTTAGGTTTCTTAAAACTTTAATTCATCATAATTCAATAATCTGATAAGTTATATAATATAAGACCTTTATATAGACTTAAAGAAACCCTAAATAAAACATAATTAATATCCTAACTAAACAAGAAAATAAAACCCTAGTTAAATTCGGATTTACAGATATAGCACATTGTAGCGCACTTTTCACCATGATGAAGGCCGAATTAATGCAAGCCCAAAACATAAAAGTTATACCTCTTGACTTTATCTTTAACTAGAATCTCGAAACACTCTTTTTAGATCTATATTGAGATAGAAACAGCCCATTTACTGTTGTATGTGCAGTCTGCCCAATTCTGTACACGATCTGATAATCTTTCATAATTTTATCCATAAAGAAGATCGAATTAACTCTAGATTTCTTCATTAAAGTTGTAGAAATACGTCTTAGCTTTCCATATCTTTTTGAATTACCTCAATCCGACATCGGTAGAGAAAGATTTGACCAAAATTCTAAAGCATGCTACCAAAACAAGAATTGATAAGAATTGAATCTAGATCGCATCGGGATCGTATCACCTCTTTTCTCTTTTTTTTTAATTATTTTTTGATGCACTTTCTTCAAAGGTTGACTCGCATTCTACACCTCAATTGTTGGGTTTCATTAATTCATACATGTAATGAAAAATAAAAATTTTAATCAAGAAACCCTCACAGGATCCATGTAATTTGAGTAAATCGGTTAAGAGAGAGATTCTAAAACTCACCAAGACAATTTCTGGGCAAGAATGTTAGAAGGAAGAGAGGGGGTTCACTCCGATGACACTCTACCTCAAGCTTTTTGTATTCTCTTATCGGATTAAGGCATTGCTAATAAAGTCATGCCCTTTACCGGTATCCATACGAACAAAGGTAACCAAAGCTATGTAGGTGTGCTAGCACCTTTTCAAAGACAACTCTTATTTTTCCTTTTCTCTCTTAGTGTTTTTCTTTTCTTAAAATAAGCGGAGGAAGGAACTTAGAAAACCCTAGAGAAAGAGATGTATATATATACATCCCATCTAGCTTTTCTTTAACCACTTACTTACCAAAACAGTTTTGGTAAGATTAAACTTCCTTTTAATTTTGATTATAATTCTATAATTAGAATTATTTCCTATTTATTTAAAATAACACTTACTTTAAATAAATAAGGAAAATAAATAAATAAATATAAATATAAATATATACACATATATATTTATTTATTCACTTATTTATTTATTCTTTCAGAGAGATTATTACTGGGTTAATTAACCTAAGTTTGCTTTGGGCATGTTCTAAGTGTGCGACCCTGTAGGTTCACACAACGTTGGTAGTGGGCCTAAAATTTTCATTTTAGCACACAAATCATAAGTGGCCTCTAGTAAGACATTATGACTACCCAAGTTGTGTGACAGCCGATAATTCGACACAACCTAATCCACAACGTGTATTATAGTCCTTTTGTCATGCGATATCTTGAATGAACATAAGGCATGGTTCATGTCATCCTTATATTGTTCAATCATATTATTTCTTAATCCCAAGTAGATTGATACTGATAACTCTTTATAACCCTTTATCAATACATTCGAACATGGCCATGCATTTCTCTTCAGTCTAACTCATCGTGGGGCCCACAAATATCTTCTCAGAATAACTGAGGGAAAAATTCCATTTTAATCACTCATATTCCTCACATAACTCATTCTATATCCAATCACAACCTGTTTTACCATCCAGTTAAAGATGATGTAGGGATATGTCAAAATATAGAACTCATTATGCAGGAAACCATGGTGATCTCAAGTCAAAGGACTGAGATAATACTATTGTGATGAGAATTACTTATGACAATTATCCATGTAGTATTCTTATAGTGGGTCGATCAAGTACATCATTTCTCTAAATATGTACCTATGAATTTGACTCAATATCTCAACTACATGATCGGTAAAACATAATCATCAGTTAAACTCATACTAGTCTTTATTCATTGTTGTTCCCACAATAATGATCGACTAGAGATATTTAGATTAGAATTCAAGTATCACTTAAGAGTTTTACTATCAAGTCTTAAAATAGAGATATGACAAAGTCAAAGTATGGCTATTACACAATTGGCCTAGGGCATATTACTAACATCAATATGGTCATCTTCAAGGAGATTGCTTTTTTAACATCAACAAACCTTCTTATTTTCGATGATAATGCTTTGAAGATGGAGGATGGCATGACACTTTATGGTCTACACTCATGCTATTGGCAGTTTTGCTCCTTCATGGTCTTCTTCTAATGGACTTCTACACTTATCATCTTAGAGTTTGGAAACATCACGAGACATCTATGAGTCCAAACTTGACACTATCACTTCTTCAAGGGTCACATTGCTGCAGTCTGCACTTCATGTTGTTGAATATTTTTCTGACGCTCTTCAACTATCAAAATACCATGTCAATAATGGTGAATCTTTATAGGCATCATTTTCTACATTCTTGGGTGAAGCTACATACACCGAATGTTGACTGTTGCAAGGCTCGATAATATTGTTTATGTTTCTCTCTTCACTTATGATTACAAGTTGAATGTCATGCGTGGCTTTTATGAGCATTGGGATCCATCTACAAACACTCTTTGCACTATTAATGAAGAAGAATCCATCTCTTTGAGGGATTTGAAAGTGTTACGTGGTTTGCCTATTTTCATATCTTTCCATGATGAAGTCATTCCATCAGCTGAAGAATTGAATGGGCTTGATCATGAAGGAAAACACCATCTAGCTGGTAGCTACAAGTACTTATTCCTTACTTTTCATTGAAACTGCAAAAAGATTAAAGACCGATGTGAAATTACCATTGCTGATTCGGTGAACTTCTGGTTTCGTGGGCCTTCAAGATATAAGGAACCTCCAAAGAGAGACAACAAGAAGAGGACAATAAGTCTAAGGGAAACTTATTATCCTTCTGGTGTCATTGAAAAAACTTCAGTCCATCCGAAATAATGGAACAAGCCTTTCTCTGCACTAAACACAGAGGTTAATGCTCGAGAAAAAACCTACTTAATGGCTTTCCTTTCTTGTTAGCTATGCAAGTTTGTGGTTCTAAGCAGGGATGTTGGTCTGATTCATCCAAGTACCTAAAAGGTTGCAAGTTTGATGGCGACTGGTCAACGCTTTTATTTGGTAGTTCCAGTTTTGGCAAACATTTACCATGGTTTGAGGGAAATTTTGACTGCTATTGACTTCATCACTTATGTGTCTTCCTTTCCTGCTCATTATGAATATAGATGGCTTGTTGAAAGATTTGAGACACATTTATTTCAAATCGTCAGAGATCTCTTATAATAGCTAATTATGCTGGTGAGTGCATGGCAAAATTTTTTAAAGATTCTAGAGCTGATGACCTTTTTGTTAGTATAGCTATGCCCTAGTGCCATTTCTTGTAATATAAATGACATTGTACTTTATCCCTATGGTAATAAAATATTCATTTAAATAAAGTGTTTGTTTATTTGAGTATTTACCCTTTAGCATTATGTTAAAAGAGTTTATTATCAAGAGTTGATAATATGAGTGACAAATTCTTTTAATACATATGCTATAAAATGTTCGTAGTCGTAGGATTAATAAATGGGTAGTATTAATCCATAGACTATCACCTCTATCTATTTTTCTTGATCGGTATGTGATATCGATAGTGGGAGGTAGTGAATCTCATGCTACTTGATATGATATATCAGAATAGACATGTGGATACTCATGTGATGGGTGGATCGAATTGAGATGTAAGATAAGTGATGGCATGGAAATTCACTTTTGTCAATAATCACTGTCTTGGACATAATGGTACATATGGTCCTTTGACTTAAGGCGACACGGTCATCCACATATGGTTGGTTAAAGTTTGTTACCGTTTACATACCTGTGCTAGCCATGTGTGGGTATATGGCGTGTGGTGGCTCTAGTCGGTTATATGTAGGGATGAGTGATTGGCCAAGATGGAATTCATTACCTGGAGTGAACCAGGATAAGATCTTATGCTATCTAAGTTGTTCTCGATAAATAAGTACCTGGCCAGATCAAACTTGACTTACCCGAAAAGAGTTTTGGTGCTAGAAAGTGTTTCTAGTAGAAGTCATGTTTTATCAAGAATTGAACTGAAGATGAGGTCATATGATTGAGGCAATTAGAGTTTGACTGACCATGACTCTAGCCGATGTCGAGATCTTGTAATGAAGGAACATTGACTGCACGATAATTATATTCTATGGTTCTTGTAAATCTACGGATAGCATTCATTTCCAATTGGGTAGTTGTGACATCTATGCTAGGGATCACTCACGACTTATGGAAACTAAATGTGATCAATTGGGATTTTCACATTTAGATTGGAAAGAGTTTGCAATAATATTAAGAGTTAATATTATTTATTTCCATTGCCATTTGGACTTGAACCTAGTAAGTCACACATATAAGAGTAGAACCGACAATGATAATAATTAATTTGACTATTAATTAAAGCATTTAATTAATTGAATTGGATTTTTGCTTGTGCAGTGATCTAGCATATCCCGAAATCTAATTCAAAGGTTAGGACTATTAAATATTAATTTGGACTTAATTTAATAAGTGATATTAAGTTTAAGGACCAAATTAATATTTGCCACCTTTACTACTTTGGATATGGACCATGAGATGGGCTATATACATGTAGCTTAATGGATGATGGATGGGCTTGGAAAAACAAGTGTATTAGTGAGAAGGGCCTTATTTAAGTATTAAATAAAGCCCATAAATCTAATTAGTGGATGTTGTAGAGATGGACTCATTTAAGAGTTAAATAAGCCCAACTAGTTAAAGCTCACTTATTAAAGGAGGTGCCACATAAGCATAAGCATATGATGCTCATGCTTACATGGTAGCCACCTAAGCATGTGCTTTCCATACAATATGATTGCATGAGTGACACCATGGCAAGGTGTCATAAGCATGCACCTTTAGTTAGTGGAGAATCTCTACATGCATGAGGTTACTTATTTAATGCAAAAGTTAAAAGTAAGTGGACAATCTCTACATGCATGAGATGGCGTATTCAATACTCAAGCTTGAGTTAGTGGAGGATCTTTACATATGCAAAATTAGTCTCTTATATATACACTAAGTTATTGGATATTCTCTACACAAGAACACTTACCACTTCCTAAGAAACACTAAGACAAAAAGAGAGAAAATATTAAAGAGTTCTCAAGAGTTTAGTCTTCTTCTTCTTCTTCTTCTTCTTCTTCTTCTTTCTTCTAAGTGTGCGAGTGAGAGATACAAGAGTTGTGTTTCTTTATAAGTCCATTGTCATCATCCCTTATGCAAGAGTTATACAAGTTAAGGCTACATCTATCCAAAGGAGGTAAAAAGTCTTACATTATCCAAGCAAGGAGAGGAGCTCTAGTAAGCTTTCTGGTCACCACAAAGGAGGAGCTTGCATGTAGAGATTCTTCAAAATCTTGGAGTCATTCCGGTGCTACTTATGTGTTTTAAGCTAGAGGCTTCACATTTGGGGAGCTAGGATCTTGTAGATTTGCATCAACCATTTCCTAAAGCTTATCGAGCGTGCTATCGACATTTGGAGTTTGTAAGAGTTACTAAACTCTAGATGTAGGTTTCTTGCCATGCTATATGTTTTTGGTTGATTTGTGAATCTATGTGATTTTTTAAATGTTGTCCACTTTGCATGCATTTTAGTTGTGTAAATTTATGTGATTTGATCTTGGCATATTTGGAATTCTTGCCTTCATGCAAGGGTTGCATGCTAGAGAACATTTTTGAAATTAACTCTAACCAGATTCTTATTCACACCACGCTTTCGCTCAATCAGGTGCATGTAATCGATTCCTTTCACTTTTTAGCAGTTCATCAAGACAAACTTATACTTGTTTTTGGCTATTAATAAGGTTCCTTTGTTGGTGGATGATAACAACTTGACTACTAGTCATAGGGAGTACCTTATTAGCCTTTGCTCAAGCTTCTTGGCTGTACGTTGCAACAATGTCTAATATGGGAGCCATATAGTCCTTACAGATTCAGTAGATAATTTAGCTTTTGTTAAGATATTCCTAGTGATTTAACACAACACTTTGATGACTTGACTTTACAGACTATGATGCAACTTTGCAATCATGTACGAAGCTTTCTACTTTAGTAAGAATTAAGCTACTCATATTACATGATGGCATAACTTGTGCCACCAAAGAGTACTGGGATTGGTGGGAAAAAAGATGGCTTCAAACTCCTTAAAGACCAAAGAATGATCATCAATTTGAAGACCAATAAGGGTGATGAAAAATCTTCTAATGTTGCTCATTTAAGGCCTATTGATGAATTCTCTTCTCAAGCACCCAAGAAGACAATAAAGAAGAGCATTTACAAGGAGCAGATTATCAAAGCTACTTGTGAAGATCAAGCTAAAAATGATTCTTCATCAAAAGGGAAAGTTACGAACTCTACACCTAAAGATAATATCAGTAAGCCAATTCTGACACATTTTGCTATTAATTTGCTAAATTGTTTAAGTAGCGAACAAGAAGAATCTGATTATCATTGGAATTGACCTAAAAGATTTTTAGGAAGTTATTAGTTCTTCGATATCCCATATAATGAGCTGGTAGTCTTTTTTTTTTTTTTGCTTCATTTTTCCTTTTCTTGAATATTTTGCTTATTTTTCTCTCTTTTTTTTTTGAAGCATACATTCCCTAACTTTGATATGGAAGTTGGAGATACAGAGGATACTGCTGAAAGGAATCGGTTAAGCTACTTAGGCCTTAGAGACAAGTGTGGTGAGCACTAACCTAAGTAGATCAAATTTTAAAAATTTGCTTTATCTTAACCCTTCATCACATGAAGAATTCCACTCCTAAGATTCATTTTGCAATATAACACATAACTAAACATACATCACATGTATAAACTACACTTAGGAAATCAAGTTGCGGAATCACTTACCAATTTCCAAGTGTTTGATGTAGACCACAATAATCTACTATAATGGATTGCCTTTTGAATCAATGCTAAGCCACCCAAGTGTATGGCCTCTAGCTTGGAATGCCAAAGCTCTCCAATCACCTTCTTGCCTTTAATCAAGTATGGTTGCAAGCACCTCTCTTGTGACCCAAGAAGCTTGAATAAACTTGATCCTACTAGCAAGAACTAAGAGTTTACTTTTTGTATATGTTTGGTTTCCTTTTAGTATATCACTTGTCTCTACAACTTCCACTAACACTTAATGGATGTTCACTCTTGTAACCTCACTAACTCTTAATAAGGTTATATATATATGTAGAGAATTAGGGTTTTATTAGATATATACATATGAAATATCTCTTACACCTTAATCATTAGGTAGCCACTATACATGCCACCTAACAACATAATTAAGAGTGTATATGTAAATATCTAATATTTGTAGAGAATACATGTATATACATTAAACACATCACATGTATTTAAACTACAGATATTTTCTCTACATAACCCACTAACACTTAATTTAGCCCCTAAAGTCAATAATACACACATGAGATAAAATATTTCCTTAGTATATTTAAATGACTTTAAATTGATAAATGGACTTGGGCTTGGTTATTGGGCCAATATTTGGGCCAAGCCTAATCCATAAATCAATTGGGCCTAGTTGATGAACATAAGCTTTTTGGTTAGGCCAACACTTGGCTCAAGCCCATCCCACCAAACTAATGGGCCTAGTTTGATGGGCCTTGGAGTTGGGCCAACTTTTAGCTCAAGCCCATTCTATCAAACTAATGGGCCTTGTTAATGGGCCTTGGATTAATCTTTGGGCCAAAACTCTTTTGGGCCTAGGCCCATACACCTTGGGCCATTAATCTAATTCTTTAAGGAAACAATATATATCTTTATTTAACACTTTAATTAATATCTTATATTAATCAAGTATTTATTAATTAAACTGTTTTGTGGAATTAGATTTCATGATATGTTAGAATCATTGCTCAAAGCATAAATCCAACTTCATTAATCTTAATTAATTGATTAAACTCTTTAATCAATAATTAGATTAATTGAGGTGATTTGGAAAAACCCTTTTAGGTATGACTTACTAGGTTCATGTTTAATTGGCAATGAGAATATAATATCAACTCTTGATATTACTTGAAAACTCTTTCAAGCCAAAATGTGAAAATCCCAATTATACACGTTTAGTTCTCATAAGTTATGAGTGACCCCTAGCATTGATATCACAACTACCCAATTAAATATGAATGCATATATGATTCACACGAACCCTTATGATCATAATTGTCATGCACTAAAATCCCTTCATTTGAAGATCTTAATATAGCCTAGAGTCAAGTTTAAGTAAAACTCTAATAGCTTTATCATATGACCTTATCTCAAGTTATTCTTGATAAAACACAACAAATACTAGAAACACTTTCTAGCACTGAAACTCTTTCAGACTGTGTTATGTTTGTCCTAGCCAGGAACTTTATTCATCAAGAATAAACTTAGATAGCATAGGATCTATCCCAGTTCACTTTGGGCAATGAATCCTTCTTGGTTAAACACTCATCCCTACATTAGACTGACTAGAGCCACCACACGCCATATACCCATGTGTGATTAACACAAGTATGTAAGCGGTAACAAACTCTAACCACTCAAATGTGGATGACTGTGTCACCTCAGGTCTAAGGACAATATGCACCATTATGACCTAGACTGTGATTGTTGACTATAAGTGAATATCCTTGCAATCACAAATCTAACGTCACTGTTCGATCCACCCATCACATGAGTATCGACATGTCTATTCTGATATCTCATATCAAGTAGCATGAGACTCACTACCTCCCACTATTAGCATCACATACTAATCAAGGAAAATAGATAGAGGTGATAGTCTAATTAATATTACCCAAATATTAATTATTCGACTATGAACAATTTGTAGCATATGTACTGAATAAATTTGTCATTCATATTATCAACTCTTGATAATAAATTTATTTAACATAATTCTAAAGGGTAAATACTCAAATAAACAAACTCTTTATTTAAATGAATATTTTATTACCAAAGGGATAATTTACAATGTCATTATATATAACAATGGCACTAGGGCACACCTATACTAACAACTGTACTTAGTGCTAAAGCCTTTCAAATAGTGTCAACTGTATTTGGACAAGATCATGTGGTAGAGTATATGGAACTTACCTCCAAAGCATATATTAATGATGTTATTCAACTAGAGATGAATAATCATCAAAAGCACCTCATCATCCTAGTCTATTTGGTGTTACTAAACTTTATGCCAATGACATGTTCCTTTATTTTCATCGCTAAGCTGCAATGCTTTTATGGAAGCATTTGCAAGAGAGGTTTATTTGAAATTCCTTCAATTGCCAAAGATGTTTGTAAGTTTCTTGATATGCTGAAGGATTTCAACAAAATAGACAGTTCAGTTCCAAAGGAACGTTTAGAAGGTCTCTTTCAAAAGATTGAGAAGGTGAATGGGGAGGAATCTAAACTTCACTCAAGCATTTTAGTAAGTGTTTAAGCCAAGGAATTTGATAGGCTCAAAGGATAACTAAATGCTTCACTAGCACTTGAAAGTAAGGGTATTAGTAATCAATCTTCTTTGCAAGCTAAGCTTATTGGAGTTGAAGAGGAACTCAAAAATTTGAATGCAAAGAAGGAGGAACTTGAGTCTTCTTTAGAGGTAACTAAGAAGGTTGTTCATAAGAGGCAAGATAGTGTTTCCAAGATTCGAGATGAGATTTCTACTATTGAGAATACTCATATGCATGGTGTTGCTGAAGAGAATAAGCTACAAGGGCTTCAAGATTTACTTGAGATCGATTTTGATGAGTTGAAGAACCTCAAGTGGGAACCTTAGACTATCTTCTTTTGTTAATTTTTTTTGTTCCATGTTATTCCTTTTTCATCTTTATGTAATAAGACAGCCTTTTGAGCATTCAATAAGAAAAATATAAGTTTATTCATTTTTTTTATTTATCTTATGAATGCATATTACTTTGCTAATTGCTCTATCGAGAAGAAATTTCAACCTTGGCTAATTGATTTTTTTTATGTGACTGGACTTGGAATGAATCCAAGTTGCCTACGTACTTTCTTATAAAAGATCAAATCAAAACGTAATTGAAAAAGGATTATAAACAATGCTCATTTTTTTTTTGTATGATTTAACTTGGTATGAATCCAAGTTGCCTACATACGTTCTTAGGAAAGATTAAGTCAAACGTACTTCAAAAGGGTTTTTTTTCTCTAACTTTTTCCTAAACTGCGTTGTGAAAATTTTTTCCTTTTTTTGTGCTTTAACTTTTGCCTAAGTTGCTTTATGGAAGGTTTTCAACTTAGTAAGCTTTATTTTTATTATTTTATGCTCTAACTTTTGCCTAAG
>CATIWK010033304.1:0-20972 GCA_949634005.1 Mallotus japonicus | reverse complement strand
ATACTTATACCTATAATTATTTTAAAAAATTATACAATAATATTTACATTTTAAAATTAATTTTAAATAATTTCTATTAATAATTTTAATAATATTTGAACCAAAGATAATAAATTATTGTTTATTATTATATATTATTTTTAAATAATTTACATAACTAAAAAATATTATAAGAAATACATAAAATTATATTTAAAAAAATATATACACTTAATAGTTATTTAACATACTAACAATAACAACTAACAAAATTTTACTAAATAGTTCATAATTATCAACTATCCGCAACCGCTTAAGCCAAACATGCCCTAGTTTGTGATTTGTTAAAAAAAGGACTCAATTTGCCAAAACAAAACAAATTTAAGCACTTCGTAAGCGCACCATAATGCTTGCCAGCCAACCATGAATTACTCAATATGGATAAATCAAAACACCAAAAATAGAGAAAATACAAACACATAACAAAATATGTAGTAAAAAATTCAACTTCTTTTTTTTTTTTTGAATTATATAATACACATACGGCATTAAGAAATAGGATACACTTATTCGTAAAAATATAAAATTTTACTTGTTTATGAGAAAATACAAAATTCAAATTTAAATATTTTTATTTTTAAAATTATATTATCTTGTTATTTAATTTAAAGGAGAAAACCAAAAATATGAATCAAATCTGTAATTTCATAATACGAAAAGCAGTATTTTATCTTTAGATTATTTAAGTTTTGACCATAAGTTGTATAATTAAGTATTTATATATTAAATTATTAAACAAAAAAGTTAATTTTTAATTAAATCAAATTAGAGAATTATTATTGATAATAATAATTGAGTTAAATTGATAATTCTTATACTTGTGATTTGATCATGCAAGAATTATTAAATTAAACAAAAGTAAAATATGTAAATGTTAATCAAGATGGAAATCACACATGGACTACTAGAAATTGCCATTTCCGAGTCACAAGTCAAGAATTTATGAACTCCGTGACACCATCACCAAAAAGAACAATGGACATTTGCTCTAAAAAAAAAAAAAAAACAATGGATATCACATTCATAGCCTGAGTCTCACGGATATAACCTGTTGACCTTCACTTTTAATCTAAGTTATTAATTAATTAAATTAATTTTTTTGTTTGCCATTACAAATTTTCCTATATTCATCTTTTAACTTAAAAGTTTTAAGTAGTTTTTAAAGAAATATAATTTTTTTTTGAATTGGTTATGTATATTTAATTTTATTTGATTAAAATTAGTAAATTTTGTTTGTCAACCCAACAAGACTAATTCATAAGTTTTTAAAACAAAATTAAATAATTTTTTTTTTGATAAGAACAAAATTAAATAATTAACAAAACTGATTTGTGCTTCATATTATAATTAACCATTGAAGGTGGCTCCACTCCACTAAGTAATTCTAATTAAAAGATAAAAAAAAGGATCTTTGTAGTGAGTAGGTGAATCACTTGAATTAACAAATTCCATTTGGGACAATAATTAAGAGATAAGGAAATATTGAAAAAGATTTGAAAATAAATCAGAATAGATAAAAATTAGTAATTATTTTTATTGCTATTGATTTAAAAAAAAAAAAGATAACAAGATATTATTACTATTTAAAATTCAAGAAAGGCGATTGCAAAAGTGGAATCCTACCTTTGTTCAAAAAAAAAAAAAAAAAGTGGAATCCGACCTTTTTTTTTTCTCCTTTCCATTTGCCAACTTTTCATTAAGAAAAAGGCAAAAAAAAAAAAAAAAAAAAAAGCAAAAGTACTTTTGAGGAATCTCACGAGGAATCTCCTAAAATGATCCCATTGCTAATTTATTGCACTAAACAGGGGAAAAAAAAACACTTGTAACCAGCGAAATTGGTGTTAGTTGGCAAATTTTTTTTATTTTAATAAAATTTTAAATTTAAATTATGCTATATACATCATGCGAAATAAGTTATTTAAGTGATATTTTAAAATTAAATAGTAATATATATGGTTACATTAAATAAATTATTGAGAGATTTTTTATTTTTTTAATTCTATTCAAATCATTGAATTAGTTAAAATTCACTTAATATTGATATTCAGATAAAATATTTATAATTTTCTTAATATTTAATAAAATTATTTATATTTTAATTAAATTTTAAAACAAATGATCTGATATGATTTTTAAAAGATTATATATATTTATATTAATTTGTGTTAAAATTTAAATTATATTTTGAATTATAAAATGATCTTATATATGTATATATTAAATTATAGTCCCATATAAATTTTAAATTTTAATATATTCATAATAATTTCAAAATATTTATTTTTTAATCCCAATACACCAAAATAAAATGCAAAATTAGCAAATGAAATAAATTAAAAAAAATTTCCAAAAAAAAAAAAAACTATCAAAGTTTCTGGGACTATCATTAGATTCGATTCTTATTAAGAAATAAAAAACCTATCATTAGAGTGATAAATACGTGTCAAAGATCTATAGCTATAGCATTGGACCCACAAATTAACAGAAAATTTCGTACAAATAAATAAAACAAACACCAGAGGACTCTTTCTTCTTCCACTAAAAATCACTGGTGCCACCACCTCTACTCTGTACACAACACAGAAACACACAAGAACAAAAATCGCCATTTTTGGGCTCCATTCCAACTGGTTCTTGTTTTTGTTTTTAGTTTTGGTTTTGGGTATTAACATATATAAAGGGGGTGTGCTCTGTTTCAGAGATTATAGTTAAAAAAGAAAAGAAGAAAAAATGACGGACACAACAGATGATATAGCTGAGGAAATCTCATTTCAAAGCTACGATGATGACTGTAAGCTTCTTGGTAATTTGCTAAACGATGTTTTACAAAGAGAAGTTGGTAGCCGATTCATGGAGAAACTTGAACGCAACCGGATCCTCGCTCAGGTTTATTCTGTTTTAATTTTTTTTATTACTGTTCTGTGGTTCTACTTGTTCTGCTGATGGTTCTTCTTTGAGAGATGTCATTGGTGCTATGTTTTACAGTTTAAAATCGTTTTTGATTTTTGTGGGGGCTTTTTCTTTTGTGGGTATTGTCAATAGACTAGAGTTCAGGGAGTGTTTGATTCGTTTCTTCTTTTGTGATTTTGGTTTTGCATGGTGTTGTTTGGTAGCTGAGAAAACAAAGGAAATGTTATGAAACGGAATAGTACATGGATTTTTTTCAAATTTATTTCAAAGTTGTGATGTGTTTTTGGAAAGTGTAAATCTAAACTAAATCAAGGTTTTAATTCTATTTTGTTTTTGCTGGAGAAATCACTGCAGTCCTAGTTTAAAATCTTTTTTATTTTTGGTTTCTTTTGTGGGTATTATTACTGGGATTACTGGATTATGAGCATTTTTTTTTACATTTACTTTTGCATGGTTGATTTGGTGGATGAGAAAACAGAGGAAAATCTTTATGATATTAAATGTGGCTTGGATTCAAACTGTTTAGATATGTTTTTTTTTTTTTGTTCTTGATTTTGAAAATGTAATAAGCTAAATTAACTCGAGCTAATTCCTATAGATATGGTTACTGTTTTCTTGTATTCATCTTTTCTCGCCTTTTTTTTTCCCCTTTGTGGTGTTCTGCTTGGATACTGAGAAAAGCGATTGAAACTAGCTTTATGTTTTATGTTCATTTTTTTTTAAATGTTACTGGATTATGGGCATTTCTTACTATCAGCGTAAAATAGGAAAAATTTTAAATTTAGTGTCTCAATTTTTTCAGTTTTTTCTATTTAAGTTTCTTATATTTATTTTTTTGCAATTAAGTGTTTGAACTTTTGAAAAGCATATCAATGTAGTATCTCCGGCCGATTTGATGCTGACGGTGTGCTCAATTAGATCAAACAAGACCCACTTTTATCTCAGTTATTAACCATTGCATTTGGCACGTGTGTTGCATTATTTAAAGGATAAAATTATTCTTATTCAATCACCCTCCATATGTGTGGCAGAAGTTAATATTGTGGTTATTTTTGTCAATTCATAATCTTTAATAAGGGTAATTTTGTCCTTTAAGTAATGCAATACACGTGGCACATGACATGGTTAATAACTGAGATAAAAGTGAGTCTCGTTTGATCTGATTCAGCACCTAGTCAACATTAAATCTGCCGGAAACACTATATTGGTATGCTTTTTAAAAGTTCAGACACTTGATTGCAAAAAAAAAAAAAAAAAAAAAGACACTCAAATAGAAAAAACTGAAAAATTGAAACACTAAATTTGTAATTTTTCCGCGTAAAATATAAGAGACCAAACATATGTGTTCAGTGTTGAATTCTGTAATTATGTATTAATTGGTGCTTTTATTACAATATATGAAATCAGCCATTTACATAAGAAACGCAGCTCATTTTCTTGCATTGTGAGTGGGATTCTGTAAGAAAGTAAAGTTTACTGACATCCATTAAAAAATTTACAGAGTGCTTGTAATATGAGATTAGCGGGGATAGAAGATACTGCAGAGCTGCTGGAGAAGCAGCTGGCACTGGAGATATCAAGAATGACATTAGAGGAAGCCTTGACTCTAGCTCGTGCATACAGTCATTACCTTAATTTGATGGGTATTGCTGAGACCCATCATAGGTAATAACTGCTGTTTTTACTATAGTTGTTTGCTTACCTAATCACTTCACTCATTTTATTTTTTCAACATGTGTTGATAATTTGCTGTTGCCCTCAAATTATCACAAGTTCCATGAATGAAAGCCTGGTTTATTTAGAACCAACATGTTGAATTACTAACAGAACATTGTCCTTTTAGGTGTTGTTAAGATACAGAGAGGAAAGATAGGAGAAAAACAAGTTGTGATCAGGATTTGAATTACTAACAAAAACAACTCTCGTCTGTATCAGCTTTCAATGTGTAACAAACCTTGTAGATTAATTATGTGTTTAAATATTGCATTTTCCAGGGTTCGTAAGGCTCGAAATACGGTACATCTATCAAAATCTTGTGATGACATTTTTAATCAGCTGCTGCAGGGTGGAGTATCTGCAGAGGAGCTTTATAACACATTCTGCAAGCAGGTTTGTTTATAGCAATGCTTTTCTTTGATTTTTTTGGTATTTTCTCTCTTCAATATCACAGAATGGCTGGCTTATTATATTAACATCTAAGATAGCAAATGCAAACAGAAAATTTGTGCTGCTAAGGTATCTGAAAAGCATAAGAGAAACTCAATTCAATTATCCTAATTATATTGGTTTTCATTGGTGGAATTTTATCTCATGGAACCTCAAAACGTGAGTCCTTGAGATTATGATTTTGAACAATGATCGTTTATTCCACATTTTCTCATCAGTTAGGACAATATGATGGCATGTTTAGTGCAACTTTGTTATGGAACTATTAATTATTTTATATATTTTGTATTTTGTTGTCAAATTATTGTTGTTGCAGGAGATTGAAATTGTGCTTACTGCACATCCTACTCAAATTAATCGCCGTACCTTGCAATACAAGCACATTAGAATTGCTGTGAGTCTTTTCTTAGAATTGATGTCAACTAAATGAGTAATTCTAGATGCTGTTTCCATACTGTGTATTTGAATATGGACATGTTATTTCTTGCAGCATCTTTTAGAGTATAATGACCGGCCTGATCTTACTCATGAAGATCGAGAAATGCTGATTGAAGATCTGGTATAGTTTCCACACCTAAACAAATAATTCTCACAATGGGCACCAAAGTAGGTGGCGATTATAGTTAAATGAAAGTTCTTTCTCTCTGAATATTCATGGTTTATAGTTCTCTATTGTTTTTGCAGGTGAGAGAGATTACTTCAATATGGCAGACAGATGAGCTTAGGCGTCACATACCTACACCAGTGGATGAAGCTAGGGCTGGTAGACTATTGGAATCTTGAATGTGCATGAAATTGCATACTTTGGTACTTTTTAGGAATCATCCTCTCTTGTCTCGTGACAGAACTGATAATTTTTATGTTTAATCCTCTCAGGCTTGAACATTGTGGAACAGTCCCTGTGGAAAGCTGTGCCTCATTATTTACGTCGTGTCAGCAATGCTCTAAAGAAGGTTTGTAACCACTTTATGCTTTTTTGTGGTGGATTAATCAGATGCATGCGAAGGGTTTCCTGGTTTTCTAGCTTTGATGCACAATTCTCTCTGCTGCTTTGCTTCTTCTGTTTTTTCCTCCAATAGCATACAGGAAAGCCACTTCCCTTAACTTGCACACCAATAAAGTTTGGCTCTTGGATGGGGGGTGATAGAGATGGAAATCCGAATGTAACAGCAAAGGTGAGACATCTGAAGCTCTTTTCTGTCTCTTGTTTGTCAATAACAAATTTTCCATTCATGAAGTTATCTACAACTTTTGCTGTGGTTAGGGATTGATTTAGTTTTTCAATTGAATTAATAATGGGCTCACAATATTGTAATATCATTTTAAAAATGTTATTTCTTGAAGTCCTAGAAGTAGAAAATTAAAATGTTATGAAAGAAAGTGAAAATTTTTGCTATCCTTTTTCGTCTCTCTCTCTCTTTTTTTGAAAAGCTGTCCATACTTATTTCTGCTGTAATGTCTCTAAAATGAATATTGGATGAGAATTACATACATTGTTGCTAATATATTTACTGATTGCAATTTATTGTACAATATACACGATTTAACCATGTTATGTTGTGTTGAAGATATCGGGCTTTTGTGGAAAAGTTGGCAAGAAATTGAGTAAACAAGTTGATTTTGTGTTGTAACTGTAACGTTTTTTTGCCCTTGAAGTCTGTCATATTGTTTCAGTAACCTAAGTCATTTTTTTTCTAGGTTTGCATGAGAGTATTTTTCGGAGTTCTAACATAAAGTTAATTTTGTATCGATATTGACTGGCAAAGTGAAATATGTGATGCCCTTAATGCATCAACAGCTTTATTTTCTGTTTGTGCTGCTGAAATTGAAGGATCTTTTCTTTATCCCCCCCTAAAGAACTTTGCTGTTTGAATTTGACATATTCTAAAGACTCTGTGTTTGTGTTTTACTTTTTCAGGTCACAAGGGATGTCTCTCTTTTATCTAGATGGATGGCTATTGACCTATACATTCGAGAAGTTGATAGCCTTAGATTTGAACTATCCATGACTCAGTGCAGTGATAGGTTGTTGAAAGTGGCAAATGATATTCTCATAGAAGGTTTGGGCCATTAGCATGGCTAAAATTTTTCTGCAAGATCTAATGGAATTTATTTGCAATTTGTTCCTGCTTCCATTGCCAACAAATAAATGAAAAACTGCATAATGAAATATCAAAGGAGTTGGGTCCTATGAAAACTTTGATGGGAAATTATTGTTAGTTAGCCGGTTCTTAGGAAAATCACAATACACATATTAATTGGTGTGTCTCAGGAGCAATAATCCTGAAATAATTTTTTTTGTAATCTGAAAATGTGATCTGAGAAATGGGTGATCAAATGAGGATATTTCTTGAAATGCAACAGATCTAATGTCAAAAAACTATAGTTATGAATATGATGCGCAGCTGTTATTTCATCGCTAGCAATTATTAACATTTATCTTATAACATTTTTCTTGGGGCTATGTTCTCCTTACAAAATCTGATTGTTGTTCAACATTCTGTACAGAAACTTCATCAGAAAATCAGCATGAGAGTTGGAATCAACCTGGGAGCAGAAGTCAAACAAAGTTTCATAGACAATCTCTTCCTTCACAGCTTCCAGCTAGAGCTGATCTTCCTGCTTGCACTGGTAAACAAAATTGGTTTGTGAAAATTCCAGTACAAAATGTTTAATTTTTCTGTACTATAATAATTAGACCAAAATCAGTGTCATCATTAAATTTATTTCCTTCAAGAATACTTTAATCTAATTGTTCGGATTTATTCTATCGTAATGCTGCTTTTCCAAAATACTCGTTTGGTTCTTTTTGCTCTATACTTCTGAAGGATTTGGAGGTAATCTAGAAATTGGACCAATGGAATTTAGAAGTTATTTAACCAGTTACATGTTATGTCAAGTTCTTGTTACATCCTTACTGCCAATTCATTACGTTGAATGATTGTACAACTATTTAGTTAATCATTTTTTTAATCGTTTTTCTATCTAAAAAATGTGTTGCAATTGCCAGTCATTTGTCCACATGGTTGATAATTCCTTATTGAGTTTATGTTTTTTGTTAGAATGCAATGACAGTGGATCTGAGTATCCCATGCTAGAAATTCCAAAGACTGATTACATGCCCCTGAATCGCCAGGTGAACCAGCACTTGGGCTTTGAAATAGTTTATAACTATAATTAATTGATAGAGTTCACTTTTTTACTCTATTTTTTTTTTGTGTTTACTATAGGATGCTGTGGATTCTTCAAATTCGGATTCTTCGTTTCAGGATAACAATCATGGTTTACCTAAGACATTTACAAATGGAAGTACTGCTAATTCTGGTGGTTCTCCACGGGGATCTTTCTCCTCCAGCCAACTGCTTGCTCAGAGGAAACTATTTGCAGAATCCAAGATAGGAAGATCCAGCTTCCAGAAGCTTCTAGAGCCAAGTCTGCCTCAACTTCCTGGAATAGCTCCTTATAGAATTGTCCTTGGCAATGTTAAAGATAAGGTAATCCTTTTTCTGCTACTTCAAAGTTGCCAAAAATGGACAAAAATCCAGGTATATGTTGAGCATATATATTTATCAGCAAAGGTGAGAGTGGTATTTGAAAGTCCTGACCGATGCAACGAATGTGTGTGCCCTCTTTGAGAGTGGGACCATATGCTTAGTCACTATCAGTTTTCACAAATTTCCAGTTTGACCTGGGAGTTCTTTCTAGGACAGTTAATTATTTTCTACTAATTTCATGCAGTTAAGAAAACAATTGCAAAATGCAGAGCAATTCTTTATGTACAAATTTCCAGTTAATGACAAATAATCAACATTTGGAAAAATTTAAATTCTTTAGAAGCCAAGGATAAGCATAAAAAGTAAATATTCGTTTAGTTTCTAAAAATTGAAAAATTTGAGAATAAGCTGGACTACTGGGTCAAAGTTACAGCAGTTACTGGGAATTGACTTGTTCATTCATAAATTTGAGGAAATACTAATTCGACATGGATCAGTACAAGAATAGACGTCCTTTTTTATTTTTTCATTGTTCAATGGGAGTTAATTGTTTTGGACTTCCTAATCATTTTGGGGAGGCTTAATGATGGATTTTGGCATCTGATTTATATGGATGTTTGAGCATAATGGACTTTATCCTAATTCTTAGCCAAGTTGAAAGTGAAAGTTGAATTAATATAGTGGAAAGTGTGGGGAAGGGTTCAAAAGTTTTAAGTGGAAAAAGATAAATCATAGAGTGAAAGCTTTAAATGGAAGGATAAAACTAACTCCTAAATTTATGATTTTATTCATTATTCTCATGGCTTCTCAATGAAGGGAATGTCAATTAAAATTTTGTAATCTAACTAATTGGTTCAGTTTCACATTGTCATTGTCTATAGGCCTCATTTTTCTGCCATGGTCTTATTATTATATTTACTTGAATGGATTAAGTTATGATAATTGATTCCATTTTCTCTGTTTATGACAAATTTGAATTTCTGCATGTGATCTGTGATATCAGCTTACAAGGACAAGAAAACGTTTGGAACTTCTTCTAGAGGATCTTCCTTGTGAATTTGATTCTTGGGATTACTATGAAACAAAAGATCAGTTGTTGGATCCACTGCTTCTATGCTATGAGTCTCTGGTAATATCTAATGCGTTCTCAGAACAACTCTTCACTCCAAATAATAATAGGAAAAGGAAGATGTTAGTGATTTTAGTTGGAATTGATGTTCAGTATTCAATTTATGCAGCAATCATGTGGAGCTGGGGTTCTAGCTGATGGTCGGCTTGCTGATCTAATAAGAAGAGTCGCTACTTTTGGAATGGTGTTAATGAAGCTAGACTTGCGCCAGGTGCATCTTGTTTGGGGTTATTCCCTGTAGTTGTCTGCTTTAGTAAGTTATTTCTACTGAATTTTGGGATTTAACAGGAATCCGGTAGGCATGCTGATACTCTTGATGCAATCACCAAATATTTGGAAATGGGCACATATAGTGAGTGGGATGAAGAAAAGAAGCTGGAATTTCTAACAAGAGAACTGAAAGGGAAGCGGCCACTGGTTCCTCCTACTATCGAGGTAATATGTTTAGGCAGTATTCCAGCTACCACTGATCTGAAAACTTGATAATCAAAATATAAAAAAATTTTCAAGGAGTATCTAATGGACATGTGCAGAGGTAAAAGTCCTGAAAGTCTTGCTCCTCCAACTGTATGGTTGCAGTTGAGGTCGGATCAGACAAAATGATCAAAGGAGAGATAGTCTGTAGGCTATTGTTCCTAACTGGGACCATTTGATTTTGAACAACCATTCTAGTGACGGGGATAAGTTGTTTATTATTTGTCCTTTAGTTTCTCTTTGCAATTTTTTTTTTGTTTCTCAATATAATAATTCATTTACATTAGTGATTTGAAGGTACCTTTAGTTTCTCTTTGCAATTTTTTTTGTTTCTCAATATAGTTCATTTACATTAGTGATTTGAAGGTAACAGTATGACCATTAGAATCATAACTTTTCCCCATAGTTTTGAGGTAGGTATGTAGTAAAATGGGTGCTTAATCCTGATCACTGCTGATAATTTTTAAAATTCTATGCAGTATGTGTATTGTACAGCTTATGCTGTTAATAAGAGATATCCATTTTATTTGACTTTTGATCCTGTTCAGAAGACAATTTTGCATACTTGCTTGTTGCCCTTTGGAACTGTCTAACAGCGTCAATTAACCTCCTGTATACTAGCACAAACTTGGGCCATAAAGTACATTCAGTTAGAGGGTCAATGTGAAATATTGTTACTGTCATTTTTTATGCCTACATCAAACATAAGTTTGTTCCTTATTTCGTGGGCACAAATCATTTTTCCTTCTTGCATCAACTTGTCATGATGTCAATAGCAACAAAAGTTAGTAACTAGTCAAACACATAAACAGTGCTCGACTGCCTGTACACTGCTGTTCCCGTGGAATAAAAGTTCATAAATATGATGTCACAGGGTATTTCTAATTCTCTAGAGCCAAGGGGATGAAAAGGTGCATAAACATGCTGTATGCTGCAGAGTTGCATTATCAATTTGGGAGTGTAATAGAATATAAAATAAAAGTGATAAGTGGATATTAATTCATTTTCCTTGTTCACAATTTGGGAATGTAGTAGAATAAAAAATAAAAGTGATAACTGGATATTAATTTAAGAAGTATCAACCCTTACGGGTGCATCATGCATGCATATGCACAGGAAAATGATAAGAAAAATTGTGTGGACATGAATTTTAAAGGTGGAAATCCAATGTTTGTTCTCTTGAAGGTATATTAATTTCTAGTTCAACTGTGGTAATGACATCATACTTCAGTAGAAGTTTGTATGATATAAGCAGACATATAGAACAAATGCAAACATGTTTTTTTGGCTTGCACTAGAATTTGAGCTTTGTTATTTCGTTAAGAAATGTAAAGCAAAAACCTGATCTTACACCTTTAAATTTTGGCACTGATTCTTCTCAATTTGTGAACCAAGTCTTTCTGTCACTTTTTTTAACTACTTAATTAAGTAATTGAAATGAGCATAGAATGTGCCATATGTATTACTGAGTATAGAATATGTTCCCCCTCAAAGATGGCTTTGCAAAGATTTCTTATATTGTGGGCTGCATTTTATGTGATTTGCTGTTCTCTTCTTGGCATTTGTTTTACATGATATGTTACTTTTGTCTTTAAGGTTGCTCCTGATGTGAAAGAAGTCCTCGATACTTTCCGTGTTTCTGCTGAGCTGGGGAGCGATTCACTTGGAGCTTATGTGATTTCTATGGCATCCAATGTATGAGTGCCTGCTGCTAACTGATTCATATACCTTATGCGTTTGAATTTGAGATGATCATCCGGAAATTATTCTTTGAGGATAAAAGAGTAATATTGTTTTTGAATTTGCTGTTTGGCAGGCTAGTGATGTCCTTGCTGTGGAGCTTCTGCAGAAGGATGCCCGGCTTGCTGTTAGTGGGGAGTTGGGGAGACCATGCCCTGGTGGAACGTGAGTTTACATTTCTTAGTTGGTAGTTCTCTGAGGAAATGTGCTTCAGTTGTGATATCTTGTGTTCTGATGAGATACTTGTAACAGATTGCGAGTTGTTCCATTGTTTGAAACCGTAAAAGATCTGAGAGGGGCTGGTTCAGTAATCAGAAAATTGTTATCAATTGATTGGTACAGGGAGCACATCATAAAGAACCATGGTGGGCATCAGGAGGTACTAATTTTATGAAGCCCCTTTCATAGTTAATTTTGGCAGGGTCCTCCTGAAATTCTGCTGCTTACACTACTTGTGGACAGGTGATGGTTGGATATTCTGATTCTGGTAAGGATGCCGGACGCTTCACTGCTGCATGGGAACTTTACAAAGCCCAAGAAGACGTTGTGGCAGCCTGCAATGAGTTTGGTATCAAAGTAACTTTATTCCATGGACGTGGAGGGAGTATTGGTCGTGGTGGGGGCCCCACATATCTTGCTATTCAATCCCTACCTCCTGGTTCAGTAATGGTGAGCTATGCATCTGTCCTACCTGGGAAAAGCTTTAGTCATTTAGTTTGGTCTTTCCCATGGTTCACTATTTTATTAAATCAGTAAATGTAGATATTTTCTGTTGAATATGATTTGTATCTTTCCAACTGCTGTTTTCTACCATTTCCATTTCTCTGACTTTCTCTTGTAAATCAAATGATTTGGGGCAAATAAAATATTCTGATGTTAAACTTGGAATGAAAATACAATTGACAGGGTACTCTTAGGTCAACTGAACAAGGAGAAATGGTTCAGGCCAAGTTTGGGCTGCCACATACTGCTGTCAGACAGCTAGAGATATACACAACTGCTGTCCTGCTTGCAACCCTTCGTCCTCCACATCCACCTCGAGAAGAAAAATGGCGCAATGTCATGGAGGAGATTTCAAAAATTAGTTGCCAGAATTACAGAAGCACAGTCTATGAAAATTCAGAATTCCTTGCTTACTTTCATGAGGCTACTCCCCAGGCTGAGCTGGGCTTCCTTAACATAGGAAGCCGCCCAACAAGAAGAAAGAGCTCAATTGGTATCGGAGATCTTCGTGCCATTCCATGGGTATTTGCATGGACCCAAACCAGATTTGTGCTTCCTTCTTGGCTTGGGGTTGGAGCAGGTTTAAAGGGTGCTTGTGAGAAGGAATTTACTGAAGATCTGAAAGCAATGTACAAGGAATGGCCTTTTTTCCAATCTATTATTGATCTTATAGAGATGGTTTTGGCAAAGGCTGACATTCCAATAGCCAAACACTATGATGAAGTGCTTGTCTCGAAGAGCAGGCAAGAGCTTGGAGCTGAGCTTAGGAGGGAACTCTTAACAACAGAGAAGTATGTGTTGGTGGTTAGTGGGCATGAAAAACTATCTAACAACCGGAGCCTGAAGAGGTTAATAGAGAGCAGGCTACCTTATCTCAATCCTATGAACATGTTGCAGGTGGAGATTCTAAAGAGGTTAAGACGTGATGATGACAACAATAAGCTCAGAGATGCCCTGCTCATTACAATCAACGGGATTGCTGCTGGCATGAGGAACACAGGCTGAACAAACTTTTTCACTCTCTATTAAGTCCAACTTGTCAACTGAAATCTGCGCCTTTTTTTTCTATGAATCTTTTTATAGGGCTATCATATGATGCCTGAGCTCATGAATATAGTTTGTGTTCATGATCAGGATCTTAACACTTGCTGGATTTTGGTATTTACAATGGAAATAGCCTGGCTTTGGGTAGTTCTGTCAGGAAAATGCTGTTCTCTTGCTTCCATTTTGACATTACTAGATGATTTTTCATCTATATTAGGACTCTCACTACCTCCTGCAAGACATTGAAGGACATGCTTGCAAGTTGCAAGTTAGAGCGCACTTTAAACCTGATTTTCAGAGGGCACTGGTTGGTGACACTTCAAAATTGGGTTATGCTATATTTTGCTCATGTGTTCCTTTGAGTTAAAACTGGATTATGAGTGTGACCCATTTGCAATTTGAAGGTTCAAAGTCTTTCTTGCATAAATTTGTAGCGGAGAAAGTGTTATTTGCTGGAATCCACGGATATAGCAACAGTAGATAGTGCTTAGCTTTAGTATTTCGGGCTGAAAAGCCCACGAAATGAGCTGCGATATGTTGTTTTTTTATTCTTTTTTTTCTTTTTATTAAATCTATAAATAAACAACTGAAATGGGTGTTAGAAAAGCTGAAAAAATAAAATAAAATAGCCAGGTTCAGTTAGAAAATCTTCTTTGGGAGAATCAAAGATCAATTAAAAATTAAAATATTTATAAATAATTAATTTTAAGGTGGTTAATGGGACTAAAATGTAATAATATTTACATTAAGGGTGTATTCAATTAGGACTTTTGCAGATATTTATAGATTTTTTAAGTGAATGACTTTTATAAAGTTTATAGACTTTTTAATGATTTTTATAGAGTTTAATAACTTTTATAAACTTTATTTTTCAATACTTTTATAGAGTTTATGAATTTATTAATGACTTTTATAGACTTTGATTTTTTATGACTTTTATTGACATTGGAAAACTTTTATTGATTTTAATATACATATTTTGACCTAATAAATTAATTTTTGTCATATAATAAAAATAAAATTTTTAAAATAATTATTAAAAGTTGATGTCTTTAATTATTTTTTTAAAAAATAATTAAGATATTTATTTTATTAATTTCAAATAAAAAAAATATATCAAAGAGTTGTTTCAGAATGACGACATTGACTGTGAAAATCCTAAAAATGATAGTGAACACCTCGAAACGGAGCTAAAAATTGAAGTCGATTTGAAAATCCAAAATCCACCAAAAAATATTTACCTAACATATATATAATAAAAAAACATGATAAACAAAAATAAAAAAAATATAAAAAAGTGAAAATAAATTGAAATAGTCAAAGTCTTGAGAAAGGGTGAAAGATAATTTTTTAGATTTCCTATTTATATCAACCTACAAAAGTCATTCAAAATCCATTGAAAATTTGAGAGAGAGAGAAATAAAGTATTTATGCATAACATTACATAAAAAGTCTATAAAAGTATATAAAAGTCTAATGTCTATAAAAGTCAATAACTTTTTGAATATCACATTACTTTTATAGACTCTATTAAAGTTGTAATTGAATATCTTATAATTTTTACTGACTTTTTTTTAGTCATTAGAAATTTTAATTGAATACCCCCTAGAAAAACTTTTCTAGAGTCCTAAAAAGTTCTAATTGAATATCACCCAATTTTTAAAATCTATTAAAATTTTTTAAAATCCTAATTGAATACACCACTGTATATATAAAAAATTGAAGTATCTTAAAGTTTAGGGTAAAAAAGAACATCAATAGATTATTATTTTGTTTTGTTTTTTCTGGGTTCACCATGATCCTATAAAATCCTATAAAAGAGGCATACCTAAAGGAATAAAAAAGCCTAAAAATCCACCTTGAAGCATGGTGCCATATTTTGTAAATTATTCCCTAATCTCAAAACATAAAAACAACTGTCCCACTTCAAAATGATAAAAAGTATGAATATTCTGTTAAGAAGAGCAGAATTTGAACCCCCACTTTCTTTCTCCTATTTTGTGGTATTGACTATTGAGAATTAACCATCTCTACTGGTTATTTAAAAAAACATAAAACCGACCACAGTACAGTAATATCAAAATTCAAGATGTTAGAGATCGCAGTTTTCTGTTTACAGCCAGAAGATATTGCATCAACAATATTGCCAAAGAAATCCTGTTCTGTCCGGAGGATTTCATTGCACCCTCCACTAAAGTTGAATTTTGATGTACCATATCTACTTGCTTGTCGTTATGCCTCCTCATTTCTTGTCAATTTTTTATTATATCTCCATTAAGTACTCGTTCCAAAAATTAATTAATTCATTAATTACTTTTAATTTGAGTAGTGCATGCTTAGATTAGATGAATTTACTCCTATTTTATCACCGAGATTCATTCGAATGACCATTTTTACATAATTTACATAGATTGAATGTAAAGTGCACTTTTAGATACATTAAAAAAAAAAATTGCCAGTGAGGGAGTAGTCAAGTGGTAACTCTTCTCCAAGAGCATCATGAGGTGCAGAATTCGATTTCTGCCATCGTCAATTCAAAAGGGGAGGACTGCCTCTTGTTATACTATCCATCAATGCTAAGGTCATATAACCTCCCAATTTACCAAAAAAAAAAAAAATTAGTTACGAAGATTGCAGATGTAAGTGGCAAATTCATCCAAGGGGTAAGAAGATTAGAATCCTTTAAGTAAAGTCTCGGATTTGAAACTTATATATGAAAAAAATAGATATTAGGGGAGCTTTACTCTGTTGTTGGTTTATCCAGCTCAAACTTGAAATAGTTGGAACTTTGTGACTACTAGATACTGATAACATGAGATGTAAAAAAAATATATTTAAAATTATCTATGAAATTATAAAAATTTTAAACAAAAAAAAAAATTTAAAAAAAAAAAAAGATGCGAAATGTTGTTTAAAAGAGAGATACCGTGCGCTGCAACTATAGAAGTGAGGTTCAATCAAACATGTCTATAAAAGTAAACAACAATAATAATAATAAAAGAATTGCAAAATTTATGTGATTTGAAGCAATTCTGGGGCAAAGTTTATGCAAAGCAACCACATGTTTCCTTTTAGTGATGTCCAGCTTATATTTGAATCTTACAACTTGTTCAAGTTTTTTTTTTTTCTTTCTTAAGAAGAAAAAGAAAGAAAAACTAATGATCTTACTGGTATCAGACTGTCTAGTACGACTCTAGTTTTCTTTTATGAGTGGGAGGTCACTTCATTTTATCTTTTCTTGGATTCTGATTTCCATTATGTTAAACATTTTTAGACAAATCAAGTACGTATATATGATTTTTATTTTTTTTTGGTGCAAAGCCATGATCTAACTTTGTATGCATAATGATTCCTCGCAAGTCATAGTACTGTATTAGGATCGAATTTATTCTTTCCACATACACACATATATATTAAATAATAATAACTTTAAATGATTGAGTATCTATTAAATAATATATACATTTTTTAAGTATTATTAATAATCTTTTATAGAATCACCATCAGTTACAAGAACTTGAAAATCTCTTAAATAAAATTTCAATTTTTAAGTCTTATATATTAAAAAACACGCGGTAGGAGAATTTTACGTCTCTTATGAGAACCACACAGCCAATTGGAACCGATGTGATTGCCGACAAATGCAAAATAATAATCTCTTGCAGGCCATTTTCCAACATTTTTAACTGAGGAATGTACGTAAATTTCTGTCCATATTATGGATCGTAGTACAATACATTTGAAAGATCATAGAAGCTATTTATTATCAATGTCGAATATCAACATCACATAGTTTTAAGTTGCCCTCAATAATTAAGTTGCTTTCGTGTTGTTAGTTCGTGAGACCATACCTAGGAAGGAACATGCAATTATGCATTACTTCTTTAATTATAAGCATAGAATCGATAGGTGATGAGACAAAATTTGGTCCACTGATTGCTACCCAGTGGAGATAGTGTTTTGATGAGCTCTAGTCTAGATCGTGTTAGCTAATAGCCATAGCTCAATAATGCACATATATATACTCTTACGAATGCCTGCTATAACCCTTGCTAACTATTTATTTATTTTAAACCTTAATTTCAACAGTCCATTAGTTATGCAATTGAAACTAAGGAACCCGGGGCCAAGATCCTTGTTGAATCTCAAGGGGCCAACCCATGTTAAATTTTTCAATCACAAGTTGTGAAATCGACATAGTTGGTGATGTTTTTATTGATATATATAATGGGTGATGCTTCGATTGATGCAAGTGATGTCAATCTTAAATCAAACATTTTCTAGTTGGTTTTGTCGTCCTTATTGGTTTCCGATTATACTTTCTTCCAATGATATGGACTAGCAATTAATTGAGCATATAGTAGCCCATTTTTTTTAAAAAATTCACACTTACTAGCCCAATACCAGAAAAAAAAATTTAAAAATAAAAAAGAGAACATAACTTAAAAATCATCTAGATATCGAAGAATAAAAAAGAAGAAAATTTCACACCTACCCATTATAATTCTTAGTGATTTGTGACCTTCTAAATATAGTTTTCTCTTGATTAATCCAATACAGAGCAATTCCATATCAAGTATATATGAATATATATATATATATACAAAATTTGGGAGCAAACTAAGAAAATTTAAGATTTTTTATTTGTTTTAAGAAAAATGGTAATAGCAATGGAACTAGAAAACAAAAAGCGAGAAAAGGATACATCAACAACATAAAAATGATTGTTTTATTTTGGGAGAGAAAAAACAAAAAGGAAAGGAAGAAGTTTATTATTGATAGCGTTGTTATTGTTTTGAACGTCTCTATACCGTAGAAATAAAAGAAGAAAAAGAAAAAATAGAAAACTTTGATACCCTTATAAATGGGAGTGTTCAAATCTCGATCTCTTTCTTTCGATTGTACAAAAAAAATTTATAAATTGATTAACTTATGAAGAATAGAACTTTTCCTAAAAAGCTAACATATTAAGGTGTGGAGCCCCTGCATTTATAAGCCCAAAATGTACTCCACTTCTTTTCAATATGGCATTCACCTTGTTCGTTCATGGTGCTTTATATTCAAAGCCTACAGACTATAGCTATCTATGCCCATTAATAAGTTACAAAATTATGTAAATGCTATGCAATCGTACGAGTGCCTAATTTTTATTTTTTTTTGAGCGAGAGTGCCTAATTGAAATGTACAAAAAGAAAAGACAATTGAAAGATTGAAATGTCCAATGCCTAACATACATTAGCTGCCTGATTTTTTTTTTTTTTTTGTCGGGAAGGAGGAGGGGAGGGAGATCTGGATCTCCATCTCAAAGGGTGTCAACTCCGTGGCTGAAGCAAACCAACCCTAGACAGATTGACTTCAACCTTTTTTAACCTAGGGTCGCTACCCTAGGACTTGAACTCATGACCTTAAAGGTCATGAGCCCTTCTCTTTGCGAACTCAACTAGACAAGAGAAGGTTGCCTGATTTTATTTTCAATCATCATAAATGTATGAATTTTTATTCCTAAATGTCAAATAATCATTCATTATGAAAATTCTCCCAATTGCCCGTTTTTCTCCTATATACAATTATTGTTCATCATCTTTATTCTCGTAATAGCTATTGATTTTGAATGATTTTTTGGTCACAAAATAATTCAAATACCAACTTTTTATCATATTGTGTAGAAATAATTTTGATATGAGTTCAAAACTCAAATTTTGTGAGGGCATATCCCTTTTGGTGATATTATAGTTATAGCTTGATGATAGCCTGCTGATATTTTAGTTTTCTAGATTCAAATCTAGGAAGAATTTTAAGAGATTCAGAAGATTTGAAGGCGGAAGATGGCCTCATTAAGCTTGCAGACATTCCCAGAACCTGAATCTCTGCAAACTCTTCTTCTATCCAAGCCACCTCCTCCTAGCCAGCAATCAAGAAGATCAAACAGTGCCGCTTGAAGATATGGCTAAGGATGTGTTTCTCTGATCTCAAAGATAGGTTTTCTTTGATCTTTGCTTTTGATTATGTGTAAGTTCATGTAATTACTTCTACCCAGTTTTTTGTAGAAGTTAATCTAGTGACTTCACGATCGGTGTAAAACCTATCTTTGTACTGATCTTTAAGGCCTTCTGTTTCCTTAATGAAGTATTGTTGTTCGAAAAACAAGAATCATTCATTATTCCAACTTAAAACTTTATGTGGAAAAAAAATAATTATAATTTATAAAACATTAAATTTTCGCAAAATCGTGAGAGCATATACATATGGTTGGTGCCACCAAAACCCAGCAACGAAATTAATCATTAAAACCATTGTATATGAAAATGGAAGATGTATACTCAGTTCATAGCTGTCAGAATGTAAATTAAGTTTTTATTTTACCAACGGATGGAGATATAGGAATAAAAGCAAATAAATCTGTCAAACAAGAAGTAGTATCAAAGGCTATTTGAACAAAACAGTTTAAGAAACTATGATAATTTCCACGTAACTCAAATGACTAATCAGATGTGGTACATCAATGAGTTTTAACGTGTGATTCAGGCTTTATATCAAGGAGGAATACACACAATTCGATTCCTAACAATAATATTGAGAAGGAAGAGGCACCTCAAAACAAGTAGCACATCAAAATTGAATTCGAGTATATATTTATATATCTTCAAATTCTTTCTTGAATTGTTACTAACAATTCTATATCCGAAAACCAAAAAAAAAAAAAAAAAACCCAACAAAACAACCATAAAAGTAGAATAAAAATTCAGACTAATTAACGATTATAACTTAAATTTTACTTATTATGTAATAAGTTATCCAAAGTTAGGTGTTTGGATGTTTTTTTTTTTTATTAACAATACCCCAAAATCAGAGAAAAACAGAAACAAGAGACCAAGAAACAGTGAAAAAAACGAATGGAGAAGAGAATTCATATCATGAAGTCTAAGTAATGAGAGTGCATAGAATTTAATGTGTGATGCAAAAATTGACACTGCACCACCTTTATGCACCATCTAATCTATTAATATTTTTTTAAAAAATTTTTAGCTGTATAGACCTTTATGCACCAAGTGATAAGAACAAATGTACTTCAAGTGATCATGATGATCAGCCATTATTTCATCAGCTGTTATCTGAATGGAAATAGGTACAACAGCAACATACAGCAGAGCAGTAGAAGCTATTTTGTCATGTTATGATAAATATTTTATATTTTATTTAATTATTTAATGAACAATTAAATTTTCATTTTATGAATTTATTTAAATTATAAA
>CATIWK010033299.1:0-10177 GCA_949634005.1 Mallotus japonicus | reverse complement strand
AAAAAAAAAAAAAGTATATTGTAAGCAATAATTTTTTATTTTTTCCTAGAGGACATTGAATTTCCAGTAAATATCAAGAATTCGAAGTATACAATTAATTTTGGCATTCAATTTTCAATCTGTATTTTAAAAGCATCAGCTTATGTTCTCACCATCTTTCCACACAAAAATCAATGATGCCTCTCCTTCTCCACTTCCTTAATTTTTTTCCTAAATCAACCAAAAATTTGTTTAATTAAGGTCATGACCTAACCAATATATATATATATATATATATATAATAAGGGCTATTAGACACAAAGCTTTTAATTATCCAGAAAGTTTGGTATATAAAAAAAAGTGCTAAAAAGCTACATGAGAAAGTCTTTGATTGATAAAAGATGCTCAATCAATTAAATGAATTGGTTATATTATCTTATACAAAAATCATAGATTAGTCAATTGTTTTAGGTTACACTAAAACAATTCATGAGTTTTGGCACCTTATATTATTATAGTTAACACTTATTTTATTTTATTTGGTTGCCTTACAAAGTTGGTAATTCAATAAAATGAATAGTTGAAAACTAAATTGTACTTGTGCAAAGGGCATTTGTTAGCTTGACTGAGTAGTGATGATAGCTACTTGCATTTAATATTGAATTGAAAATTGGAAAAGAAAAGTATGTAAAATGAAGGTTGTTGCAGCATTTATAGAAATGGATTTGATTAGATGTGTTATGTGATGTCTATAGCCTAGCCAATGGCTATTTACATCATTTATAATCTTACTTTTTAGAGATCATTTTCAATTATTTTTAGATATTATAAAAAATCTCAAATCACATCTGAAGAGCGTAAAAATATCTTCAAAAATATTTTTTAAACTATGATTAAAAATAAAAATAAATAAATAAATATATATGTTTAAGTTGATCTTTCATTAAGATTGGTGATGTTCATCAAATGCCAATGGAAATTTCAAATATAGTAATTGCCAATCCGATCCATAGAATTTAAAGCACTTCTTATACAACAAAGTTTATATATAGAGAGGGGGTAAATTGTGCCAATAGTCACCAAACTTTACTTGTAATTTCAATTTGGTTACAAAACTTTAATTCATGACTTTTTGGTCACCAAATTTTAGTTTTTGTTTCAAATTTAGTCGCTGTTAAAAATTTTAATCCTTAAAGTTATGTAATATTACCATTTTAGTCTAAAAGATTATTTCCTTACAAATAAGTTCATAGGTTCTAAAGATAAAAAATAAAGTAAAAATATATATTTTTATTTTCTCTATGCCTTCCATTGTAAACAGTCTTGTTCATTATTTGTGTTTATTTGACTGGTTTAATACTAACAGTTTGAGAGTTTTAAGATAAGAGTTATTCGTCGCAAGACAGGAAGCAGTTAATATTCACCAAGAATATCATAATCAATATACTGTGACTTTGTTAGATAAATGGGAAATCGAACAGTGAGTTCCGATTCCAATAATCCACCAGGATCACTACAATTGAGCACTTTTTAAAAAAAATTTAATACGAACTGTACAATAAATTAAAATTTAATAAGTTTTTTTTTTTGTGTGAAACATAATATCTTTATAAATTTTTTTGAACACAAAGAAAGAAGGTAAGAATTAAATGGACTATTGTCACTATAATATTTAACATTTATCACCGTATTTTATAAAAAATTAAATATTTATTATTTGTCATAAGTTTAGTTTATAATTTGAATTTTAAATGACTGTTTAAAAAAAATTATTGTACAGTTCGTATTAAATTTTTTAAAAAAATGTTCAATTATTGTAATCTTGATGGATTATTGGAATCCGAACTCTCTGTTCGATTTCCCATTTATCTAACAAAGTCACAGTATATTGATTATGATATTCTTGATGAATATTAACCGATGCGACGAATAATTCTTGTCTCAAAACTCTCAAATTATTAGTATTAAACCAATCAAATAAACACAAATAATGAACATAACTGTTTACAATGGAAGGCATAGAGAAAACAAAAATATATATTTTTACTTTATTTTTTATCTTTAGAACCTATGGACTTATTTGTAAGGAAATAATCTTTTAGACTAAAATAATAATATTATAAAATTTTAAGGACTAAAATTTTTAAAAATGACTACGTTTAAAATAAAAACTTAAAGTTTGGTGACTAAAAAGTTATAAATTAAAATTTTATAACCAATTTGAAATTACAAATAAAGTTTAGTGACTATTCAAACAATTTACCTATAGAGAGAGAGAGGTTAAATAACTTAAATATCAATGTACTGTATAACATAAACAATCCTCGTCTTTTAAAGCTGATAGAAATCAATTTCATAAGTAGATGCCAGTAGAATTTCAACCTACATCTCATAAAACCCTTAGAAAATAGTGGCCACTGAACTACTTTCACAATGGCAAAGTTCTTTAATATTATATTATTTTCAAATAGCTGCCAAGCTCAATTAATATTGTCAGGCTTCTAAATAGCTGCTGCACTGTTTGTGGTGCGAGACCAATATTCCTTCACTAGCTGCCCAAATAGCGAACTTTCCTTACTCATCAGCTTCAGGGGCTCATCATACTCTGCCAGTTTCCCTGTTGATGTTAACAAATTGTTGTCAGGATAAACAGAATTAACTATGCAAATTCTTTACGACCAGAGCAAATTATAGCAAGTATGATCCTGTTAAATGTACTCTTATGATCTAAGAATTACCATCACTAATGGCGAGCACCATAGTGCAGTCCATCACAGTTGGTATTCTGTGAGCCACCGTTATTATGGTGCAGTCTGCAAATTCTGTTCTTATGGTTTTCTGGATGATAGAGTCTGTTGCATTATCGATTGATGCTGTTGCTTCGTCAAGAACTAGTATCCTGCTTCTCTTTAGTAATGCTCGTCCTAGACAGAAGAGTTGTCGCTGCCCCATGCTCCAGTTAGATCCATCTTGCACAACTGCAATCGCGAATGTTAGTGCAATGCCCGAGTGTTTTGATCTCAAGGATAGGATTTGTTTTTTTTTTTCTTCCAGGCTTAAAATTCTCACCTAGAGAATTCAGACCCTCTTCTTTTTCTTGAATGGCTGCTCGAAGAGAACACTTCTCGAGAACCTTTCAGAACATTTATGAGAACATAACAGGTTAGGAACTACAAATGTCAGCGTTGGTTGTAATCTTATGTGATAATTTAAGTACTGTTATCTTGACAATAGAAATTTTACCTCCCATATTTCTTGATCTGTATGCTCTGATAAGGGGTCGATGTTGTATCTGACAGAACCAACAAAAAGTGTTGGATCTTGTGGGATAATTGCAAAATGAGATCTTAGATCATGCAGTCCTATAGTGGAGATGTTAATGCCATCTATAACTATTTTCCCTTCTGTTGGCTCAACCAGACGGAACAAGGAGCTGATGAGAGTTGTCTTTCCACTTCCAGTTCTGCCAACTATCCCAATTTTATGTCCTCCTTCAATGGTGCAGCTGATCCCCTGAAGAACTAGTGGAGCATTTGGTCGATATCTGACCTGTTTGATGCTACTTGATATGAGCAATCATAGTTCTTAATGATGTGAATGAATGGAGTATACTTGCTTGCTATGATTACCTTCAGATTACATATTTCAACTTTTCCAACAGCAGGCCAACTGGGGTCAGGTCGGTTGCTCTCTATTACTTCAGGAGCTTCACTAGGAATATGCATGTACTGTTCCAGCCTTTCCATTGAGACTACTTGGTTTGCGACCAAGCATTGGAACTGGACGGAAAATACAAGGAATACATTCAATGAAATGCCATATGCCAGCTCCATTCCGATAAAACCTGACATCAGATCAATAATAGCCAAATTGTTTGTTAGAATTTATGTAAAGAAACTTGAAGGCCTGCAAATTGAGGATATTTTTCTTTGGTATCTTGGAAATGTAAAGGCAGGCATGTTGATGCTCGGATGAGTTTTGTTAGAGTGAGCTATAAATATTTGGATGGTTGGATAGAAATATTGTTAGAGTGAGCTATTGTTAGAGTGAGCTATAAATATTTGGATGGTTGCTAACCTGAGGCAGAAGCTCCAAGGTTAAGCAAAGCCAAGGCAAGTGTTGTGGATGACAGAACAATTGCGCATAGTACTTCCAAACGTTGAATCAGCCACTCGGTTGCAGAAAAATTATGGAAGTATGAACTTGCATTAATGTCAATGAGTTCAAGGTTCTTCGAAAAGAATCGGTCTTCCTGCCCAAAAGCTCTGATTGTCATGGCTCCTGCGACCGATTCAGAAAGATGGCTTGCGACTGAGGACTTGCTGGTGCCGTTGATTCGCATAAACTCTTTTGTCGAAGCAAAATAGTACCTCTATTGGTTTTTAAAACAGAAAAAATGCAAATAAGGCAAAATGTTTCATGAAACTGATACTCTAAGCAACTACAATAAATATGGCAGGAGGGGTCTGCTGCTAAGAATGTTTAACAGTGCATAAGTGTTCTTATACCTGCAGGATAATACTCAAGTAAATCATGGGAATGATGACGAACAAGACAGGCCAAGTAAGAAAGGCCAATACTGCAAAGTTGAAGTACGTGTTGATGGTTGTTCCTACTGCAACTGCCATTCTGAATGCGAATTCAATATCAATGATACTCAAATCAGACGACACCTACAAAACAAACATAAAATAAGATCCTGTGAAGGTATCTGAATACATGGAAATGAATTATAATTTATTCTTACTCGGCTGAGTATCCTTCCAAGAGGTGTTGAATCGTAAAATGACATTGGTGCTCGGAAAAGAGAGGTCAGCATTGTAGAAAATATAGATTCTGATGCACCGACTCCTAATAGAACTATAGAGAATGATCTGAGGAGCAAAAAGACTGCCAAAACACAACCGATTCCAGTGTAAACTGCAAACATGAACACTCTGCTGACATGAAAATTCTGAATGTTGGCAGCCAGCCAATAGTTTTGTATCAGCTGCCCAAGAATAAATATCGCATGGAATATGGTCCCCAAATAGAAGTAGAGAAAGCCCTTCTTGTGACTTAAGTACTGTATGTAAGGCCTGATACCGGTGTCTCCTACTTCTCTTTCTTCTTGCTTAATCAATTGATCTCCTGTGTGTTCTTTAAACTGTTCTCTGGCCTCAACACTCTGGATTTCTCCTTTGTAATCTGCCGGTCTTTTGCTTGAAGCATGCTCAACTTGCTCCTTTGAACCAACTGTGTTTTTGTGGGCATTGACAAGATCTTGGAATTCTTTACTGGAAACCAACAACTGGTCATAAGTAGATGCTCTTATAATTTCCCCATCAGACATCAACTGTCAAGAAAGCAAGATCTCTGTTAACTGATTGCTTGGAGATTTATCAAGACTACTAATTGAAATCAGGATCAGTATTAGAGGTATCTAACCAAAATAGAATTAAAAGCAGGAAGGAAGTCAACTTGGTGTGTAACAAGTAGCACTGTCTTCCCTGACAAAGCTCTAATGACATATTCCTGAAACAAGCTAACTTGCTTTCACTATATACTCACATCATTAGTTAATCAGATTGCTAAAGATAAAATAAAATCTGTGTACATTGAATAGGCTGGTTGCTGTATGTGCATCTACTGCGCTAAAAGGATCATCCAGGAGATATATATCTGCATCCTGATACAGCGCCCGCGCAAGCTGAACCCGCTGCTTCTGTCCACCACTCAGATTGACACCTCTTTCTCCAATTTGAGTCAGGTCTCCAAATGGAAGCATCTCCAAATCCTTCACTAGCGAACATCTCTCCAGCACCTCATTATATTTAATTGTATCCATTGGAGACCCAAATAAAATATTTTCTTGTATCGTCCCAGTCTGGATCCATGCAGCCTGAGAAACATATGCTAACCTTCCATTAACTTGAACCTGCAAAATTCAGACTTCCACGCTGTCAGTGTATAAAACTGCAGCATACATTGTTAGCCAGATATTTTATTTTTATGGTAGAGACAAATAACATGTTGAAGCTTGATGTGTATTAACAGCACTTACTGTTCCATTGATAGTTGGAACTTCTCCAAGCACTGCAGCTAAAAGGGTTGATTTTCCAGAGCCAACTTCTCCACAAATTGCAAGCTTTTCTCCTACTTGGACTACCAAATCTATGTTTCTTAAAGTAGCCTTCCCCGAAGGATCGGCATCCCATGAAATCTCTGTTGACCTGATAGAAATGGACTGATTGAGGTCTTTGCTGCTGCACTTCTGCCTTTTGTTTCTGTTGTTTAATTCTGGTGCTTCAAGAAAATTCACAATCCGATCCAATGAAACCTTTGCTTCAATGAAAGTTCCCAGAACCTCAGGAAGGAACCTGACAGGTTCCTGAACAATGCGCAAACTTGCTAGAAATGTGAATACACTACTAGCAGAGAGTGGAATTCTCAGAAAATAACATGTCCAAAAAGTAATGGCTGGTACTATAACAGGACATGACCAAAACAAAACTAACTGGTATGCTCTTTTTGAAAGAACTGCTGATATCCATTGAATTTCTTCACTCCTTAAACTCTCTATAACTTTCTTGAAATGCGTCTCCCAAGCATACAACTTCAAAACCTTCATATTTGTAAGTGCTTCTGAAATGGACTTCAGCCTCCTATCCTGCGCTGCCATGAGCTTTGTATGATACTTGAGCTGCGACTTAACCAGCGGAGAACTTGCAATGACAGTCAGTATAATAGCAATTACAGCAGCAACAGTTGCTAGTCCAACAGTGTAATACACAATAGCTAAGGCAAGACACAGCTGAACACTGGTTGTCCAAATTTGATGAAACCAATATGGAAACTCCCCAATCCTATAAGCATCAGAAGTCACAAGGTTAACTATCTCGCCAGGAGAATGAGCTATGTTCGCAGCATTTGAGAGCCTTAGTTGCTTCTGATAGATAGCTGCTGATAGCATAGATCTTACTTGGACCCCAATGAGTCTTGATCGAAAGTACCACTGCCTCTCCGATAGAGACTCCAAGCATTTAGCCAAAAACAGTCCAACTGTAAGTGCATAGCTCTCATATTTAAATGCTTCTTTGCCTTCTGCAACATCAATGAAAGCTTTTAAAAACAAAGGGCCAGCAGAAGTGGTGAGGACTTTTGTAAATGCAAAAAACCCAGATACTAAAATTTCTTTCCAGTGCAAGGAAATGATCACTGATGCCATTGAGGGGACCTGAGATGATCCTGCCTGTTTCCATCTTCTCATTTTCTCCATGTAAGCAACGTAGCAAGTCTTTGCTCGATCCTCCTGTCTCAGCAATGGAATATCTTCATCTTGAAGTATTTTTTCCTTACCTTTCTTCATTAATGGATTCAGCCACCAAAATGACATTCGACTAAAAAATCCAGCTTTGGCAAAATGAGTGACATTCTCATCAGAGGTATTTGCTTCTCCACTTGGCAACGGTTCGTAGGGGACATCTTTGCCAATGATTGGATCCATTAATGTTCTAACAGGCAATAAGCATCAACCAAGCACATAAAAGCATCAATAGTGAATCATGTTCCAATTATATCTTTACTTAAGTATTGAGCTCAGAGATAAGCTTTCATAGAAACAGATTTCCTACTTCTACCAATACATACCTGTGCATATAAATCTATGTTGCAGTTATGAGAATCTGATGGCAATTTTTGTACCTGACAGACCTCAGTTGCTAGTTGGAATCTTGAAAAAATTTAACACAAGACTTAAGCTCTGCATATAGACTACAAAAGATGATGAAATTAAAGTCAACCCAAAAATCTTATAAATCATAAAGATACTAATAAACATTTGCTTAAAATCTAAACTTATGTTTATGTACATGTTTTCTTGTCCTTTGGGGTGAAAACAAAACAATGATGACAATTGACAAGAAAAGCATAGAAAGAACAAAAAGTAGCAACAAGAAACGCAAATATAAATTCAAGATTTAGAAAAGAAAATAAAACATAGAGCTCAGTCTCTCTTTTAAGTTTCAAGAAATCAAAAGTCATACTCTTACCTCAAGAAAACATCCCTGAGTGAGTAGTGTTTGTGTTTATTGCAACCCAACTCAGTCTGTCAAGAAGAGCAGTTCTTGCTCTTTATAGAATACAGCATGTGCAATCATGATCCTTATTTTTTTTGGACAATAAAGGATTCATTCTATCATAGATTGAAGGTTTGCAAATACACAAAGCCCCTGAAGGGCATGAGAACAAAATACACTACTACTAAGTAGTTCTTGGCATAGGGGCTACTTGAAGGAGCCACTTGGAGTCGATCATGATCCTTATGGTGCAAAGAAAAACGTGAAAATAAATACAAATATGTATGTAAAATTAAAGGATTATATAATCTTGCATTTCCTCCTTTTCCTGGTCTATCAACTTTGTAGGGATAGACCCCCCACCAAATGGTAAATAAAATAATCAAATTGGTATATTTGTATCAAAAGTTATATTGATTTTTTATATATCTACACTAATGAAATCAAAATTAATTAATTAATTAATTATATTTATTAATATATATTTAAGTATGGAAAAAGAAAATTTAATTAATTAATTATATACTAAATAAAAAATAATAATAATATTAAATTTTATTTGTATAAATAGACGTACATATATTTTTTAACTCTGCAGTGAGAAAGGCACACTTAAAATTTTTTAAAGGATCATAAATGAATAAACAAAGGAGGAGTGACATAAGGATTGGAGCATGTGGTTAGGGTGAGCAAACACTGATCGAACCGAAAAATCGAATTGTATTGAGCCAAGTTCGGTTCGGTTCGGTTTGCATTTTTTAAAATTCCCAAATTTTCTGTAGTAACCGCAAACCGATTGAGAACCGAATATAAGACATAAATATATATATATAATGTTAAATATATGTTAAAAGTTCATGTGTAGTTTGGTGGAAGGTGTCTTCCTCTCCTCATACATGGTCACTGTTCGAATCTTATCCGTTAGCATTGAACTAGGGTCCTTCAGTGTTTATAAGGCCCATTTTACCACTGAGCCATCACTAACTTCTATGTAAAAGTTGTTTTTTAATTTATTTGTATCAAAACCGAAACCGACCGAACTACCGACTGAACTTCAACCTCAATTACCGATATCGGTTCGGTTCAATTTCGGTATTCGGTTTGTGCGGTGCTCACCCCTGCATGTGGTAGCTAGAACAGAAGTTCATTTTCCATTCCAACTTTCATTTCAACTGGGATTTTTGTCCAGTTAGCAATAAAAGATGAAATTGTTAAGAATCGTACATTTCTTCTTGTGTTCTCTTTAAACAATGTGTGAATAGTCCGAGAGATTTGCTCTCTCTATCTCTCTCTCTCTCTCTATATATATATATATACTCATTGTGTGTTAGAAAATCAGAACTGCAGCATGTCATATTCAAATAATTTTTATAATTGTATTTAGATACTTTCTTAGAAATATAGTTTTGAAGAGTAGCTTTCAAAAAAAAAAAAAAATATAGTTTTGTAAGTTTGTGTCAAACATATTTTCAAAAAAAAAGAGTAGCTTTCGAAAAAATAAATAAAAATAAAATAATAAATTGGCAAAATAAATAAAAATTAAAGATAATTTTTTTAGAAACTTCTGATCCCAATGCCAAATAGGCTCTATTTCAAATGCATAGAACATATATATTTTTAACACATTTTTGTTAACTTGGGTGGAAAAAAGTTAAAGGTCCAAAAAAAAAAAATCTTTTCTATTCAAAGTTAAATTTTTCATTATGTGCGTATATGAATGTATAGATATAGATTATGTATTTTTATCTTCATAAAATTTTTTCTAGTTATTTGATATTTTAAAAAATTGATTTTATTGCTTATAATAATTTAATAATATTTGTAACCTTTACACCCTATTTTTTTAACCCTAATCTTGACACATTATTAGTTGATAAATATTGCTAATAGATTATTAATTTTTTTTTTAATTTTCAACTATAATGCTAAATAGGTCATGTATTTTTTTGCATCTGATGCATCCGGTATCCGGTATCCTATTAAAATCCAACTCATCCAAATTCGATTAGGTCATGTATTTTTTGAATAACTGTGCAGATTAACATAAATGTTATGTACATAGAAATGGAGGTAAAACATAATATTAGTATGTCAAAATTAAAAGTAAAAACTATAATAAAATAAAATTTAAACTAAGTGCA
>CATIWK010033289.1:0-12084 GCA_949634005.1 Mallotus japonicus | reverse complement strand
AAAAGAATAACAAGAAGCTTACCTTATTTCTTGAGTATGAGCAGAACGTGAAATCCGCTGCACATAAAAAAGAAATGCATGCAAGCGGGTTCAAGCATGGAGAGGAACATAAGCACTCAGATTCAAAATCTCCAGTAAGGTGAATAAATTTAACACAATTGAAGAAAAGAAATGCATCTGCAAGTATTATGAATGATACAGGATTCTTCTTAATTGACAAATATGAATGATACAGGATTCTTCTTAATTGGCAAAAGAATACCTGATTTATGACTGGGGAACTACAGTGAGGGCCACAATCAGTATTATCCCACCGATACAATGGAATATGAGTCATTAAAACCCTTGGAGTTAACTGAATATCTAGAGAAATGAATAAACTTTATCTTTAAACTGCCAAACCTTTACACCACCATTAAGAAGTTTATTATCTTCTGCCAAAAAAAAAAGGAATAATTGTAGCTCAAAATTTTGGCAGAAGATAATAAACTTCTTAAACTGCATCACCTTTACACCACCATTACATCATTTACTATAATCACTACAATACATTTAAGAAATACCATTATTCGCCATATGCCCAAAAAATAAATTACAGTATAGATATTCTCCCAGAAAATAAATACAATTCTACAAAGCAAAATGAAGAAAAACATTTACAGTACTTCTAAGCATGTACATTAGAACCATCCAAATCAACAAAAGGGGAAAATGTCATAACCTATTTTTGCGCTGAAGCTAACACCTAATTCAAAGACTAGGTTAGTATGTGAACTCTAAGAGATGAACAACGTAAGGAAGGAACACTCCTTCTTACCAACTTGCCTAACGCCAAGAGAAGCTACCTCTGAATAACAAATTGTTGGCTAAGGCTAATGATGAAGGCAGGCAGTTGAAGTTATGCTGCAGACAACAAATTTAACTAAGACACATTCATTTGGCAGAATGAGCCTACTCTTCTAGCATATGACATGTTAGTTCAGAGGGTTAGGTGTGTCTGAAAAATAAACAGGGTGAACAAGTTAAAAACCTGAAGTGAAGTGCAAGACAGGCAAGTTGAAATTAATAATCCCCAGTTACCAGCTTAAGCACTAAGTAACTTTAAGCATCCAATATCTACTCTCCAGTACATTGTTGATAATCACAACAGGGAAAAGAACATGGAGTTCTCAAATCTTCCCTACTCCAAAACTTGCTACATGGGGTGAACAAATTACCAAAGCTAAAAAGATAAGTAGCTCAGTTGTGCTATGCATACTTTCTTTTACGATCACGCATAAAAACTTGCATCTACGCCCCCCCATTCCAGCAAAATAAAAGTAAGATATTTTAGCCGAAAACGGCCTAGTGTACTAAATACGTGCTTGCTTTGTTAAAAAAGAGGACTTCTTTTCATCACAGAGTTTGTTGATGAGGTTATTCTTCATTTCTTAAAATCTTTGGAAGTTCCTTCATTTTAGGTACTGCTCTTCTGGTCCTGCTTTGAAGCATCAGGCATTGGTGCCAATCCAGTTGACTTTTCTTTGCCTGGTGCTAGATTCTGTTTGCTAAGATGGTCTTTCTCCATGGATTTGCTTGATTCTGATGTTCTTTGGTTGTCAACAGCTTCAGCTTGTGCAATGTGTTTTTCTGTACTACTCTGTTCTTGATTTTTTTTTGCATCTTCACCTGATTGTTTCTTTGATTCAACTGCAATTTCCTTAACGGCTTCCTCTAGTTTATCCAGTCTCACTTTCACCTCCAGAAGTTCTGGGTGAGACCTAGCTTCTTTTTCTTTAATAGCTTTTAGTTCCATCTCTTTTGCTTTTTCCTCCTCTTGTTTCCTCTTTATCTCGAGTTCCTAAGATGATCAGAAACAGTACGACCAATCATCTAATAATGAAACTAGAAGGCTTCAAACTCACTGAGAGGAAAAAGAAATGGAAATGACTATATACATAATCCACTAAAAAATACTCAAAGCATGGATTAACTTACCGCATCCATTTTTTTCATTTCACTGCGAGCATACTGAGCTACCAAATACACGGCTGTTAAGAAAAATGCACTCCTTTAGATAGCAGCATCAAACTGAAGACATATTTGGAATACGAAAAATACAGTATCATGGTAAAATTTGAAGATATAGATACCCAATGAAGGCAAGCAGGCAAAGAAGAGTTGTACCAAATGGAAATCAATCCTGAAAATGAAATGCGTACATGTAAGTTATGAAATAGAAACAGAATAGCACTAATTAGATTAGTGAGGTAGTTCAGAATTCTCCTATATGATACAATCACATAGCATTAATAAAACCCTGATCACTCGACTCCACACAACTAAGCTTTAATCCTAAATTAATAGGGGTGGCAAAAACTTGAACACTTATTTTTTTAAGAAAAAAAAAACCCCCCACTTTCTTTCACATGATAGATTGCTCAAACGTAAATAGAAGCATCAAATGGATCAAATTTAAAAGTGCAGCTACCAAGCATATGATACACAGAAAACAAGCAATAGACTAAACATGTTCGACGAAATGCCTGAAAGAAAAAAGACCAAGAATAAGCCTTAACCTGAAATCCACTTAATCCACTAACAACCCAACTACAAATAAACAAAACGAAAGTGAAAGCAATACCCGAATTTCTTTTTCTTAGGGGGATCAGTGAAGAGAATCTTGGCAGCGGTCATGAAATCAAGGTTGTCCAATTGGCGATAAGTCTCGTCGTATTTAATAATGTTTGATTCAATCTTGTTGTTGCTGTTGCTGCTATTGTTGCTGGGTTTCGTGGTGTTAGTGCAGTAATGTGGATTTCGATTGAGTTTAAACCGGAGCAATGTGGGTCTGGCGCGAAACATTGTTGTACTTTATTTCAAAATTTGGGGCGACAATGGTTGCATCTGCACAGTCATTTGCCTACTTCTTGTTTACAGATTAGAACCAGATTGCAGACTTGGCGTTGGTTTCCTGTGGAAAAGCCTAAATCAGCCAGCAAGATTCAATCAGCTCAACACAGCTCGTGAATATGGGTCTGTTAAGGCCTAATGAAAATTTTGGACCAGACTGTAACTAAATTTTCTTTTGTAAAATTGGACCAAAATGAAATTTAAAAAAAAAAAAAGCCAATCGATTTTCGGTTAGTTAGGCTATTTTCTAAATTTTGATTTGTTTAATTTCTTGTCGCACATAAATTTTTTAAAAAAAATTATTTGAGTTTTAGTTTATATAAAATAAAGGTGTTGGGCAGCTAGTGGCTTAAGACAGTTTGATAGTGCCGAGTTGAGTTGAGTTTCGTTGGATGGTTTGAATTTTTGTTGAAGAATTATCTCTTGTGAGCAGGTCGAATTGGCAACAATTTTAATTTGGAAGCTTTGGCAGAATCGGAATGACATGGTTTGGAATCAGAAATCTCAGGGAGAATTTTAGTTAGTTCGTCAAGCTAGAACTATGTTATCTCAATGGCAATCAGCTCATGTCGCGGATCCTGTGGGTGGTCAAGGTCGTCAGGCTCGTAGATGGGAGCTGCCTCCTCCAGATATGTTCAAGTGTAATATTGACGCTTCCATTCGTCCCAATCGTTTTGCTGGTCTTGGCAGTGTTTTGAGAAATTCATTGGGTCACTTTGTTGCTGCTCGCCAAGTTGTTGTCGAAGGTATTGAAGACCCCCTAATTGCAGAAGCTCTTTAGTGTGCGAGAGGCCTTGAGTTGGGTTAAAAGCGTGGGTCTTGCCAAAGTTATCTTCGTATCTGACTCTCTCCAGGTAGTTCAAGCCATCAACAATCCTTCCAGGAATCTCTCTTATTTTGGTCAATTAATAAAAGACTGCATTTTGCTGTTGAAAGAAGTTCAATGTAGTTCTATTATTCATGTGTATAGATCAGCGAACTGGGTTGCTCACTCCATTGCTAGGGCCCCTACTTCTACGTCTGGTCTGCAGGTGTGGGATAGTGTACCCCCGCCTTTTATCATTGATGTATTAGCTTCTGATCTTCGTTAATAAATTCCAAAGTTTAGTTTCAAAAAAATAAAGTTTAGTTAATTCAATTTTCATCGATTTTATTTTCAATTAAACCAATCGAATTCTCTCCCTTAATAAGTAAAAAATAATTTTTTTCCTTTCTTTTTAGAAAATTTTCCATTTTCACTCATCAAGAGAATGGAATTTCACGATAATATCTCACATTGAAATATGTTTCTTTTGTCTCTTATTTGTAGCTAATAAAATTTTCTTGAAATGTTAAGTTTGTACTAGAATATTAAGCATAGCATAGCAAAAGCATGGGCCTATAATTGGACCCATTGATTGAGTCTTTGAATGCAAGAAGAGGCAAGGTCCAAGTTAGTTAGTTAGTAAGGTTGAGGCCTTTTTTTTTTTTTTTTAACAACTGGGAGGTCAGGGGAATGGGGGATTGAACCTATGATCTCACTTTACAATATCCATCACCTAAGCCACTAGACTACAAAGGAAGGACAGATGAAGGCTTCTTGGTTGGAGCATTTGACAAGAATTTTATGTTCTTACCTCTGCCCTCACTAGGATTATATATACATATACGACATTTATAATTTAATAGTCAATTTATAATAGTTTATAATAGTTATAGTCATTGAAAATTAATGTAGAGAGGTGTATTCAATTAGGATTTTAAAAGATTTTAATTGATTCCAAAAGTTAGGTGGTATTTAATTAGAACTTTTTAAGACTCCAAAAAAGTGAGGCTGTATTTCTAATGACTTAAAAAAAGTCTGTAGAAGTTAGAAGGTATTTAATTACAACTTTAATAGAGTCTATAAAAGTAAGGTGATATTCAAAAAGTCATTGACTTTTATAGACATTAGACTTTTATGTACTTTTATAGACTTTTTATGTAATGTTATGTATAAATATTTTCTTTCCCTGACTCTCAAGATTTTAATGGATTTTGAATGACTTTTTGTAGGTTGATATAAACAGGAAATCTAAATTATCTTTCACCCTTCCTCAAGACTTTGAATATGACTTATTGCTATTTCAATTTATTTTCACTTTTTTATTTTTTTTATTTTTGTTTATCATGTTTTTTTATTATATATATGTTAGATAAATATTTTTTGGTGGATTATGAATTTTCAAATCAACTTCAGTTTTTAACTCCATTTCGAGGTGTTCGCTATCATTAATCCAACCAAACCAACTTCCTACCTCAAAATTGAATTTTCCCATCACCCTAATCCTTTGCCTTGTCTTCATTAAGCAACTTTCCACTTTTTAAGCCCACCATTGCCACTTCTCCAATCCACATATATATCAATACTTTTTTAAATTATTGAATCTTTCCTCATCTTTCTTCCAACTAATAACACAATTCAATCCACATATTCATGAATTATATATATAATAAACAAAAAGATCACTCACAACTGCTAGAATCAGTCACTAGAAAATTATTTTCGTTTAAATCATATTTCGAATTTAAATTTTATATATAGGATTTTAAATTTTATATATATACAGTCACATTAAATTAATTGTTGAGAGACTTGTGAAAAAATTTTACCGTTTTTATAATCATACTCAAAACAAATGAATTAATTAAGATCTAATGAACTTTAAAAAATACCGATGATTTAGAAAAAAAAATAACTAAAGAGCACTCATCTCTTTCTTTTGTCTTCTTTTAACCTTGGTAATAGTGGCACTGTAATAACATATACATATTTTGCACGTATCATTATAAAAAATGTAAAAATGTATCGTTGCTCTGTTGTAATTTACCATGCAAATCCCTCAGTTTTCAAACCTGACCATGTTCACTCCCCTTTGTTCCTTTAAAACTCAGTTAACCCTTTTCTTGGCTTTTGAACTTGAACATTGTATATATACTTCCACTTCCTCCACAGCTTCTCTCAAGCTCCAAATTTTGAGCTTTTTTTCTAGTAACGCCTAGCTAGTTCTTTTTTTTTTTTCCTTGAAATATCAACTATCGCTAATGAGCTTAAGCTCCAAGAAAAGAAGTCATATGGAATCAAGAACTCTTCAAAGAGATCAAAGATTCAAAGGGTAATGGCTTCACAACCAAGTGTGCTTCCTTGATTAAAGAACAACGTGCTCGTATCTATATCTTACGCCATTGCGCTACCATGCTCCTCTGCTGGTATATCCTAGACAATATTATTGTCTATTTCACATCTTATATAAAGGGTGTCTCAGTGCACGATCGAGACTTCTCTGCTTATATATATTATTTTCTCAACTTAATGCTCTCCTATGATTTTCTTCCTTACATATGATGATCCAGTTTGGTTTCATGAGGCTAAGGGTGTGGCTTATTCTGCTATATGCTTCATTCTCTCCTGGGTGCAATTCCATTTTTTTAACCCAATTAATAGAAATATCCATTAATTAGATTTTTTTGGTAGCACCCAAGAGAGGTTGATGATTACATATATGTATATATATAGCTAGACTCTTGCTTTTTCACCATCTGAGTATCAGGTATATATCTACATATATATATATATGTGTGTGCAAGAACTTAGCAACATGCTTGGAGCCTGTGTGTTGAAATGGACATGGAGATGGGATTAGTATTATTCTATATATATCTCCTTGTTGTCATTAGGTGTATGATCAAAGGTTGTTTGCTTGTCAATCTAAGGGTTAATTTCAGCTTGTATTTGGGTTTCTAGCTAGCTAGCTGCTCTTTATCTGAAAAATTTCTCCCATTCTTGATTAGGCTTCTGCTGAAAGAAATAAAATAATGGAGGGAGAAGTAGTGTATTGTAATTTCTTATAAGTTGTAACCATGTAATTGAATTATGTATGTTATAATAATTAATTAATTTTATCTCTCTATGAAAAATTAGATCCATTTTCAGCTATATATTTGTGGAATAATTATATTTTTTTATACCTTTTTACATGGATATAAAATCCCAAGTTTCTCTAATGAAAATTTCAAAAACTTAATCATTATTGATAACCTAAGCCCAAACCTAACACCAAAAGCCCATTAAAAGCCCAAGAGGAAAAGAACATCTTCTTCTCCAGAATATAACCACTCACGCTAGTGGTACCAAATAACAGTACAAAACGATGAAGTAAGCATGGATGGCCACGCCCGACAAAGCAAAGACAGCCATGCCTGAACCACCAGCAGCTCTCTGAAAGGCCACGCCTGACCAAAAGAGGATGCCCAACTCTACAACAAAACAGGGAATAAAGCCACGTGAACAGTACCAGCATCCACCCAATGCCAACTAAGCCCTAACACAGTAAAAAAAAGGGCATAAAAGGGTGAGCAAGACAGATAGCAAGCTAAGTAACCTCATCTCCAAAAACTCTCCTTTGTCTTCTCTCTGGTTCCCAATGCTAACTTGATCATCGGAGTCGGTTCGCCAGGACCCCGCCTGGCGAGCTTGCTCAATGGTTTCTCTCTTGCATATTTCCTCACAGGCGAGAGAACCATCAATTATCAATGGTACGGTGAGCGTGGACTATGGTAGCGTCACTAGGGAAAGACAGAGGGCAGTCCGGTCACCAAACACCTGAATGTGCTTTTACCGGACCTAAACCCTTTGTAGCTCCGAGTGACACCAACTTCTCTACCCTCCTCAACGGAGACTTACCACCAGCATAAAACACAACTAGAATCCTTTGATTTAACCCCCAACACACTATACCAGAGAACAAAAGCCCTAACTAAACAATGCTACTTGAAGCAGCCCTTCAAGAATTCACAACGGTAGTTCAAGACCTCAGAGATGCAATGGGGGCAAGAGAAGGGGCCTACGCTGAGCATGGCACACCGACAGAAAGCAAACCCTAGGAAATAGCACCAGAGGGCAACAGAGGCTAGAAAAGGGGCCTGCGCTGAGCATGGGGCACAGACAGAAAGCAAACCCTAGGAAATCGCACTAGAGGGCAACAGAGGCGCTGAGCATAGGGCACAAACAGAAAATAAACCCTAGGAAATTGCACCAGAGGGCAACAGAGGTTAGAAAAGGGGCCTGCGCTGAGCATAGGGCACAGACAGAAAGCAAACCCCTGGAAATCGCACCAGAGAGCAATAGAGGCTAGAAAAGGGGCCTACGCTGAGCATGGGGCACAAACATAAAGCAAACCCCTGGAAATCACACCAGAAGGCAACAGAGGCAAGAGAAGGGGCAAATGCTGAGCATGGTGCACATATAGAAAATGAACCTCTAAAATTCATACCAGAGGATAACGGCACTAATGTGACTTTGGTAAGGAAAAATAGCACCCACATTAGAGCACCGTGCACGTGGGAAACCCAAGGGCAAGGCTGCCCCCACTCAGTTCTAGTGGAGGTTTGTTGGCGAACCCAGAAGCCACCACTGATTCCACTCTAGCTAAATGGAGAAAAAAAGAAGAGCAAGAGTAAATGCCATAATACTCTCAGCTACTCTCCCCAGAGGATAAGTATAACTAAAAAGTGACATGAGAAATCACACCAGCAAGAATCCTCGAAGTAGACCCAGGAATATCACTACCACATAAGGATGAACAATATAGCTTGCGATTCTTGGTGTTACAATAAGCTCAGATCGAGAAAAATAGAAAGAAAACCTATGCAAACTAAGCTCGTGTGGGCAAACATGCCACAAATGATGATAAGCAACTTAAATGGTACTCAACATGTTGAAGAAAGGAGGCATACAATCTTCAATGCCGAGGAATTAAGGTTGACAGCTCTCATTATTGAAAGATGGGGGATACAACTCATGTGAGCTGTTGGTTGGCTTGGACGACTTGCCCAATCATTTGGAAACAAATCATCGCGTTTTGACTAAAAATGGATGCAGATCCATGGATTTGGTTTACTTGAAGGGCGAATCAACTTAAGCAAACACCTATCCATTCAATCCAGCAATAGGTAAACCAACAAATGACGATCTCATTACCAGTGCAAACCGAAGGATACCAACGCTGTTAAATCAGAGGCAAGTATATTCTGATACTTCGACCAAACCAGGTATTAAATCATCAATTTTCTACTAAGTTCTCCTCAAATCATGAGAATAGCTCTATGAATTATGAACTATTGCTGATTGCCCAAATGTTCAGTTTCCCATTACTTAGATTTGTTCAAACCTTATCAAAAAGAAAGTCGACGAACCAACATGATCTAATTACATGGCATGTCCTTGTTATTGTTTGGCTAATTCATCACAAGTCTATGCATGTTACCAAAATACGTGAGACCACAAGATAACAATGACACATCTCATTTGCAAATAAGAGAGAACTATATGCACTCTATATGTAGAAATCAATTTGTGTGCATGATTTAACATGGTTTTCTTTCTGAGTTTACTGTTTCTCTATGGTTTGTCCAAACCCCCCGGATATGATTCCCTCATTTGGAATGGTGCAAATCGCCTCGGGACTCGCTCCCTCAATTATTGTGATCTCTCCTGGCGTGGTACGAATCGCCTCAGGAGGAAATTTTAGTTATTATGATCTTTTGGTTGCTGATTCCCCGTATGGCGTGGTATGAACTGCCTCGGGAGGAACTCTTGGTAATTCTGATTTCTTTTGGTTGCTAATTCCCCATATGGCGTGGTATAAACCACCTCGGGAGGAACTCTTAGTAATTCTGATTTTTTTTGGTTGGTGATTCCCCGTATGGCATGGTACGAACCGCCTCGGGAGGAACTCTTGGTAATTCTAATTTCTTTTAGTTGTTGATTCCCCGTATGGTATGGTATGAACCGCCTCGGGAGGAACTCTTCGTAATTTTGATTTTTTTTGGTTGCTGATTCCCCGTATGGCGTGGTACGAATTGCCTCGGGATGAATCCTCTTGGTTATTATGATCTCTCTTGGTTAGTGATTTTCCCTGATTCGGCATGGTATGAACCACCTAGGGATGAATCCTCTTGGTTATTATGATTCCTCTTCGTTAGTGATTTTCCCCGATTCGACGGGGTACAAACCGTCTCGGGATGAATCCTCTTGGTTATTATGCTTCCTTTTGGTTAGTGATTTTCCCCGATTCGGAGTGGTACGAACTACCTCGGGATGAATGCTCTTGGTTATTATGATCTCTCTTAGTTATTGTGATTCCCCCACTTGGCATGGGAAAGAATGAGAAGCCTCTGAGATAATGTAAACTCCAATTCCCCCCATGCAAGGATGAAATACCATCTTAAATCTACCCCTTGGCATTGAAACGCCCAAGCGGATGCATTAACGCACATACCCATTGGCGCTAGGATGCCCAAGTGGATGTTTCGCTGTACATAACCCCTTGCTGATGAAATGCCAAAGTAGATGCATTAACGCGCATACCCCTTGGCGCTGGGATGCCTAAGCAGATGTATCACTGTACACAGCCCCTTGGCGCTACAAAATACCCAAGAGAAGCTACTAATTCGACAAGCCCCACAGAGTGACAAATCGCCAACATGGATGAATCACCATTTCCGTATTCCCCTCAGCATGACGAGCTACTAGCAGGGATGAATCGCCATTTAAGTATTCCCCTTAGTACGACGAACTGCCAGTAGGGATGAATCACCATTTAAGTATTCCTCTCAGCACAACAAACCGCCAACAGGGATGAATCACCTTTTTAGTATTCCCCTCAGCACGACGAATCACCATCAAGGATGAATTACCATTTTGGTATTCCCCTCAACGCGACGAATCGCCTAGAGGAGCTTCCCAAAAATTGATAAGCTCCTGGCGCAACGAATCGCCCAGAGAAGCTTCCCTAAAGTTATCAAGCCCCAGGCACGACAAATCACCCAAATGTACCAAATATACAAAAATATGTCAAGTCCCAAGAAGGGTAGAATGCCATGGAAGCACTCCATCAGATGGGCAAACCCTTTGATGTGACATATCAGCTAAAAAAGAAAACTCTAGCTGAAAATCCCTAAATCTCCACCACGGTGGGTCTTGAGCTCCTTGACAAACTGAGTCTTAACATCCTTGTGCAGGGTCAGAAATTCATCAATCGATCTGAACATTCAACCCTATAAATGGCCTTCTGATTTGCCTCTGACGCTTCCTTGAAAGAGCGCTTCAATCCCTCATTCTCTTGGATTAGCTCTCAGTTCTGATCCCACTCCACACGATACTGACCCTCTAGTATGGAAACCCTCTCCTGATTCTCCTTCACTGTATTCGCCGGATCCTGAGCATCCCTTTCCTAAAAGTGAACCAGCTCCCCTAAACTGTCGTGATGATATATTCCACACCAGGTGCATCAACCAAGGTCGAACATGAATGATCGACCACTTGGGGGGGAACCCTGATAACCTAAGCCCAAACCTAACACCAAAAGCCCAAGAGGAAAAGAACATCTTCTTCTCCAAAATACAACCACTCACGCCACTGGTACCAAATAACAATACAAAATGATGAAGTAAGCATGGATGGCCACGCTCGACAAAGTAGAGACAGCCATGCCTGAACCACTAGTAGCTCTCTGACAGGCCACGCCTGACCAGAAGAGGACGCCTAACTCTGCAGCAAAACAAGGAACAAAGCCACATGAACAGTACCAACATCTACCCAATGCCAACTAAGCCTTAACACAGCCAAGAATGGGCATAAAAGGGTGATCAAGACAGATAGCAAGCTAAGTAACCTCATCTCCAAAAACTCTCCTCTGTCTTCTCTTTGGTTCCTAATACTAACTTGATCAACCTCACAGGCGGAAGAACCAGCAGTTATAAATTATAGAATTCAAACAAAAAATAAGATCTATAATCTTATTGATTGATATGCGAAAGTTAATGACAAATGATGGAATGAAGAAAAATTTTATGATTATAAGTAAAAAGAAAAACAAAAAACAAAAAAAGTCTTGTCAAATTGTATAGACAACTTATGTAGTTAGTCACACATGTCAATGATGCAATGTTGCCTACAATGGAACTTGGCAAGTTGTCCATCCTATGACACATATCTTGGCCCATGTCTGGCATTTTAAGATAATCTCTTCCGTTTCATGACAGGACATAATAGCAAGTAGCAACTAAGCAATGGCCAAGAAAATGGTGCATGCAAGCAACTTTGGTGAACATATGCAGCTTTCATAAGTTCAGCCTTTAAATTCTCTCTATGTCAAGGTAGGGACAACTGGG
>CATIWK010033277.1:0-13518 GCA_949634005.1 Mallotus japonicus | reverse complement strand
AAGTTAATTCACTCAGTGAGGTCTGATTCCTCTCAACCTATTTTTTTCAGGACCTCACTGTCAGACTGGTAGTGGTCATCAACTGCGCCGGGCTCCTTCTTCACCGGCAGTTTTATGTAGGTCTATTGTATAACCTTTATGTATTAGAATTCTAGATACTGCAATCGTTAATGTCAAAATTTTTATTATCTGTATATTGGATTTGTATTGTGGATTTGTACATTGAAGTTAATGTTCTTAATGTTGTTATTATTATGGTCTGTGATTTTATTTGTTTAGTAATAAATGATTTATGTTTCGCGAAAAATTTCTAAGGTTTACTACGGGTTTCGGTTGCATTTATACATTTCCCATTTCCTAGTGCCGGTCACGTGTTCCTTGGGTTTCGGGTCATGATAGTACCGAATCAAAAAACCAAAACTATAACCTACAATTTAATGGGATTAGAGTTACATATACATATATATATTATAAAGATTAACATTATATTATAAAATTTTTTGCAATAATTATGTTCAATTTATTAATATTGAACCTAGTAATTTAACATGTAATCTAAAATAGTGTCATTTTAATTATTTGAAATAAACAATTTCACTCATCAATCAAATTATTTTAAATCAAAAAAATAAATATTAAATTAGTAAATAGCATTTTAGAATATTATAATATAATTTATGTTGAAAAATTTAAATTCACCTTCAATAATAAAATTGTAATGTAATATACTTTTTTAATAGCCATAATGTTGTTTTTATTATTTTATGATATATATTATATCTATAAATTATCATAAAAAAGTATAATAGTTGTATGATATATTAGAGTGTATTATAAAAATTTTAATAATTTTTTTAAAGTAAAAATAACGATAAATAAAACTAAAAAAATATATAATTTTACAATAAAATTATGAAGTGGTTCGTAGTTTAATAGTTTAATTTCAATTATATCTTTATTTATTTTTTAAATCGGAGAATAACCGATCTCCGAACCGAAAATTTTAATTCGGATAAGAACCGATCTCTGAATCGAAAATTTTAATCTCCGAACTGAACCGAACCAAAAATTTGAAATAATTTTGGAGCCTTAATTTTTAAATCTCCAATATTTTGAATGCACTTTTGTTAATAAAAGGACTTTTGAACGAGTTTGGCTCCTAATAGATTATCAACCTGTGGATAATGCTAAGATTTTCCATAGCCAATATCTTGTATTGCACCAACACTTCTTGGTGAAGAGTAACTTGGCGGCTTGACTAATTGATGTGGGTGAGTATGTGCTGGTAATAAAGAGAGATTAAACTCAAATATAATTATTTATACTAGTAAAAAGCATAAAAGAGAGGTATTTGGGTGGTTTTTGGCCAAAAAATTGCCAATAAACCACCTAAAACCATGAAAAACTATTAATAAAAGAAGAAAACAACCAAGGGGGTAAGAGAGAAGAAAAAGAGGTAGATAAGAAGAGGGAAGATAAGATACTATGATTCAAAGCATATATTGTGACCTTTATATGTGGGAAGCATTATTGGCACCCCTCATATTAATTAATATTACAACAAAAGCAGACCGAAAACATAAATGAGTGCTTTATCTGAATTGAACTGAGGTCTCTCAATTAGCTAGATATGAGTATCCTCTCATGGAAAATTGTCAAGGATTAGGCAACCAAATCATAGTTAAAACTCTTCAAAGGTTAATACTCAAACATAAACCACAAGTACTTTATTTTATTGCGGTAATTAATTATTACTTTATGAGGTCTTCAAAGACTTCTTGTTACTAGCCGTTTGTCTCTTCCCATGAGGTACTAAATTTTATAGAGATGTTTATGATATGAGGTTGCTCAACATCATATTGTTGTTATGTATATAAATATGGTTAATAGGGATTCAACAGAGGAGATAAGAGGAAAGCAAGGCGCACCTCAATTCATATTATGCCAATTGTGTTGCCTGGTCCTACTAGGACTTTTTGTTATTTATGATTTAGCTCCTTAATTTTATGCGCTTTCTAATTCTAGTGTTTTCAACAACTGCACAACACTTGTATGAGAGTACTTGCTTTTCTTCTTCTCAGAAAAATTACTGGCCAGAAGTATTACAGGAGGGAAAAAACTACACTTGCGCTAGAGCAATGGCTGTTTATATTGTTTGATTTTGAAATTTTAATTGAAAATATTTTAAGACTAAAATTTGAAAATAATCAGAAAACATTTATTGCAAAACAAAATTAAAATTAAAAAAAAAAGAGGGAAGAAAAAAAGAGGACGGAATATAAAAAGAAAATAAAAATAAACAAAGAAAAAGAAAAATAAAAATAAAAAACAGATCAAGTACCCTAAAATTCTACATTTATGTTTTTTTCAATTTAGAATACTTTCCGTTTATTTTCTGTTTCTGATACAATAATTTAGAATACTTTGTGCTTATTTTATATTTCTGATACAAAATTTTATATATGTTTTTGTCAATTTAGAATACTTTATGTATAATAATAATAATAATAATAATAATAACGTATATTTACATTTATAATGAAGGTGTGTGTGATAGATAATCTAAATAATAACATTGCATATAATTATAAGAATACTGTCTTTGAAATAGTGATCACTGACTCAGATTTTGCTAAGCTATGCATATAAAATAATAATATAAGTGTGTTTTAAAAACTGAAAAATTTTCAATCCTTAAGTCATTGGCTAGTTGTGCGAACCATCCATTATGGTGACATGCCATCTTATTTCTATTTTTCATTTTATTGGAAGCTTATTTGAGCAAAGAAGAAAAAAAAACTAATTCAGATAATAAGTAGCCAATAGCTTTCTTTTTTGAAAAAAAACTGCCATACATGATATCATATACCATTAATAGTAATCAATATTTTAATCCTAAAGGTTCCATAAATTACCAATAATTTGAGAGAAACGGAAATCAATATTGTAGTCCAATAACATAGAATCTGTCTAATACTAAAGAAAGAAAAGTACAAAAGAACAAGAAATTCTGGTCAAGCAGCTAAACAATTATAATAATAATAATGAATGAATGAACGAATGATTTGCAAATACAAGTTAAATAATCAAATTACCATTTCAAAGAAGAACATCAAAAACCAGGTAAATGAAAACGTGTTGATATTAATGGCTATGGCCAACATGCCTTAAACTAGTGCCTGCGTCATCACAACACTTGGTCACTTGCATGCCTATGCCCCAGTCCACACTCTTCCCTTCAAAATTTTCAACACCTCCCTCAATTACTCCATGACTTGCTATTTTTATATATTTTTTGGACCAAGTTGTTAAGCAACTCCAAAATTTCTAACAGAACAAAACCTTGAATGATTTAACATTAAAACAGTGGAAATAAATGGAAGAAAGAAATGATACAATGTCATTCAACCATGAAAAACAACACAATGCTATTGAAAAAGAATTTATGCCGTCATTCAGCTCACTTATGTAACTAGAAGTTGAAGCCAAACTAGAAACGCAAATTTCAAATGGCAGTACATTGGAACCTTTTAAAAGGTCAAACAATAACCAAAAACTAATAAAAAATTTAGTAATCATGGGCTATAAAAAAGCATTGGGCAGTTGAATTTTTGCAAAGCTCTCAACTTTTTCTACTGTAAAAGGCATAATCTTTTTCTTGGATTGGAGAAGAAGAGGAAGAGATATATAAAAAAAATTTACAACTTCAAGATTCAAGATCTGAGAGAAAGAAACAGAAATTGTTGAAAAAATGGCTTGTGTGTATACTACAACGAAGCGTCTTCCTCAATTCTACTTCAAAAAAAAAAAAAAAAAAGCATCCAATATCCAGAAACGGAAAACCAGAGATTACAGAAGAACAAAAGAAGAAGAAGAAAAGATTGTGAAATTGAAAAAGAAAGCGGTTGACGGGAAAGCAGCAAGCAAGTTTTTAATATAAAAGCAGCAAGCTTTTTTGGGGTATCGACGAGAAGGTTGGGGGGGGGGGGGGGGGGGGGGGTGTGGGTAGATTAAGGTTAGGGTTATTGAAATTAGAGGATTGAAGAAAATGATGGGGATCTCTCTATGAAAAAAAAAGGGGCACGCGGTAATTATATTAACGTTTTGGGACACGCTAGTAATTAACAAAAAGTAGAGGTTTTTATGATATAAGTTTCTGGGGCATTTCTGTCCCAGAAATCTCTGATAACATAATAAAGGTATCTTAAAAAATGAAACCTTTCACCATTGTTATGGTCCATATTAACAGCAGTTTCTGGTTTACCTAATGCCATCATAGGATTGCAATGATTAATGAGCAGATGAGTAGGACAACCATGAGAACTTTCAATTTCTCCAGGAATTCGTACGGCAGGAAGTCCAGATGCGAATTCATGGACTGATGGTGAACCAAGAATATGAACACCAACCCTTTTCACCTGAATATCAGGTGAAGTTCGCACTTTTACTGTCAATTCATCTCCAGCTTCAAGATGGCCATTTAAATTCCAACAGCTTACCATTAACATATCTTTGCATGATACTGAAGAAGAGGCTTCTGTTCTTCCCGCTGCAGGTTTCACACCAAGCGCAAAGAAGGTGGGAGCATAAGCCAGTGCCAACTTCCTTATTTTACTCTTCAAAAAGACATAAACGTATGTCGGTCTATCTGTATCCCAGTTATAGGTAGTCTCATATACGAAGCAGACATGTAAACCAACAATCATTTCATCCACAACAAATGATAATGAAGAGCCTTCGTCTTGATATTTATACCAGCTTGGGACATCACTCCCCGGCTGGAAAAAGCTGAATATGCCAAACTCGTACAATACCTGTGACAGTAGAAACGAATTAAAAAAATCAAATAACTCAATAGAATCAACAACAAATTGATTAAAAAAAGGCTTATAGTACTAGACCTTGAATGGAGTTATTATTTTCTCCCATGCTACACTATTCAACATCTCAAATTCAAGGTGGAGTTGCAAATAATACTTATCAAACATGCAAAAGATGCGGATCATTCTCAGAAAATGATCTCCACGTGAATAAAACTTGTGTCCAAAATCTTCTACGCCCTTACAACCGAGCAGAGTGACGCCCCCAGTAACGTGCCAGAACTTGGGGAGCCTTGCAAGTGTTGGACAGCACATTAAATTTATTACAGTTGCACTATCTGGAAACTCTGGCAGATATCGGAGATTGCTGCAATCACCTAAGTGAAGACGTTTGAGAGAAGGAACAGCCCCAAATAGTTCTTTTGGAATGGTAAGAAATGCATTACCACTTAGATCTAAGCACATCAAAGAGGGCAGGCTAAAATCTTTGGGAAAAGCATCATCTGACAAGTTGCAGTTTGAAAGTTTTAAAGAGGTCAAAGAGCGTGGAAGAAAATCAAATGTAAAACTGCTGGTTGATTCTGGACCTTGTCTGCCTAGCAACAGCAACTGAAAGGTTGAAAGCCAACCAAGTGTCCTTGTTTTATTCAAATTAATTCCAGAAGCATCAAATTCACTCAGCGTTTTTATCTCAGCCAGCTCTTTCGGAAGCCCCTCAAGGTCTGAACAACCAATTAAATAGAGTTCTTTAAGTGATTTCAACTGACCAATAGTCTTTGGAAGCTTCTTGAGTTTTATGCAGCCAGTAAGATCTAATAAAACAAGTTTCTCCAGGATTCCAATGGATTCATCCATCTTAATTAAGTTTTTGCAACCTCTGAGTATCAATCTTTCAAGAACAGGGAGTCCATTGAAATCAGGGGTTGTAGCAAGCCAGTTTGAGTAACTGAGGTTAAGGATCTTCAAGCATGGAAGAGGCTGAAAAGTGAAAAAAAGCACAAAACAGTTTCAGTTATTGTTTGTATATGATATGATTAATCCTAGCAGAGAAAGACCGACAAGAAGAATGAGTTGCATACCTGTTTAACCTGCCAAACACGTTGTAGCCTGCTCCTACGCATGTTGAGGACAACAAGCTTTCCCAGGTAAAAATTTGTGGGTATAGATTTCAAAGGGAATCCATCCCAAGACAACCATATCAAACGTTTAGGAAGATCTTCATACCTTCCTTCAACTTCAACATTATTGAGCCGGAGCAATTTCAGTTGGCGCATATTTGTGAATGCCTTTGTTTCTATCACATGATTTGATGATAATTGAAATGAAGTTGTTGGTATAAAGTCTCTCGGCCCAGAAAACAATCTATTATCATTTGATCTCCTCATTCTAATACTCTCATCTTCTTTTAATATGTGCAAATCAAGAGTCAGGCCTTTAATTTTCTCCGTGCCCTGCAACGCATTAAAATAAAACACAAAATATATAGCAAGTTACATGAAAAATATAAAAACATATATACGCAGATAGATTTGCGTTACTCACTGTTTTTTCAGTCAGTACACTGAATGCCTCTTCATGATGCCATACTCTACTTCGTTTTCCTGGATCCTCGGGAGATTCTTGGCGAACTATTTCCCTACCCATGTCTCTAAGCAACTGATGCATCCCAATCTCCGTGGAATCATTGATTTCAGTGAGTGATCTGTCAATGAGATATTGAAATCCATATTGGAAGCCACAGCCACCTAGAATTTGAACCACCGCATCTTTTTCCATCCCAATAAAGAAACAAGCAATATGAAGAAACATGTCCTTAAGATCATTACGCAGAGAATCGTAACTTGTTTTGAGAATGTTAAAAATATCATCATGAGGAATTGCTTGCAGTTCTTGAATTCTACTTTCCCATGCATCAATATTTGTACCAAATAGAGAAGCAGCCAACACCACAAGAGCTAATGGAAGACCCCCACAATAGCTCACTACACGTTCTGAGAGCTCTCTGAGATTATCATCAGGAACAATGCCTTGTCCAAAGGCATGCAAGCTGAAGAGCTTAAGTGAATCATGATGATACAATGGCTTAATGTGAAGAATCCAGCACCCTTCATGACCACGAAAAAAACTCTCATATCGAGTTGTTAAGATGATTTTACTTCCGGGGAAGAGCCATTCCTTCATACCAAGAAATGCACGCAATTGGTTCAAATGATCAACATCATCAAGAACGATAAGGACCTTCTTGCAGCATATAGCATCTTTAATCCTCATAATACCTTCATCTACATTATAAATTTTGCTTGATTTCCCCTTGAGGATCTGTGAAAGAAATTGCTTTTGTAAGCGAAGTAAACCATTGGGTTGTTCTGAAGTTTCTCTAACATCTGCAAGGAAGCAGCTCCCTTCAAAATTCCCATAGTTATGGTTATAAACAGTCTTCGCAATGGTAGTCTTCCCAACCCCACCAATCCCATGTAAAATCAACATTCTAACATCTGTTTCTCTATCTTGTAACCACAAATTAATATCTTGTAAATGGGAATCGATTCCAAACAAGTGCGGCTCGACAGCTAAAGGCTTGTGGTCTATTATGTTCCTCACATGCTTGATAACATCTCGAATAAATTGCGCCTCAGACCTGATTAAAAAGGGGCAGTGCCCATTATAAGTGTTTGATGTATAAACAATATCAATAATTTAATATGAAGAAAACTTACTGGTCATCATTTTTTAAAACCATGCCGCCAAGATCTGCAACTTGTTTAAGAGCTGCCCTCCATCTCTCCAGGTGATCCTTGTCGATGCGCTTTTCATATTTGGCAACAGCTATGTCATAGCTGTCGCGCTGCCATCTTACTTGAGATGGATCCACATGGTAGAAAATTGAGAGAACATGTAGAAGACCATCTTCCCTGCGGTTATTGATCATCACAAGCTCATCAAGGCACCAGCGTGAAGAAGCATAGCTTGGGGAAAAGACTATCACCGCAGCTTTTGATTGGTGGATTGCTTTATCGAGTTCTTTCTTAATATCATCTCCTCTCTCAATTTCATCATCATCTCTGAAAGTGTGAATCCCTGCTTCAATTAAAGCTGTATATAGGTGATCTGCAAAAGTGTGGCGGGTGTCAGGCCCTCTAAAGCTCAAGAACACTTGATACGAAGATCGACACCATGAAGATGACGTTGAAGACGCTTCATCATGAGCCATATCAAAGAAGATAAGAGAACAACTGTATACAGCTTTAGAGTGCTGAGAAAACAAATAAGAAAAAGAAATCCAATAATTAATCACAGCTGCTCTGCTAAAGGATTGAGCTCAATACATATGCACAACATAAAACCACTGGATCAACTGTAATCAAGAAAAAATATGAACAGAACTGCTAGATCGGATATAGTCAACAAAAATATAAATAAAACCGCTCGCTAGATAAAAATAAATAAATAAATAAAACAAAACCGCTATATCAAATGTGATCAAGAAAAAACATAAACAAACAGCTAGATCAACTGGAATTAAGACAAAACAAAAACAATAAACATTGTTTAACTCACATTTAATAACTGGTGAAAAACACTCTGTAAAAAACTCAATTTAGAGATCAGAAGAAGAGACACGTGGTTTATGCAGCTGTTGATGAACGAAGAAGAGAAACGGCGACATCAGAAGAAGAACGATTGATGCAGCTGTTGTGTAGCGGAGAACAGGTGGCTGTGATAGCGAGAGAACGGAGTGAGGCGGAGATCGACATGGCAGATGAAGAACTAAATCGAATCGATAGGGCAGATGAAAAAAAAAAAATGGCGGAGATCAGAAGGCGAGGTTACATGCAGTCGAGATCGGAATCAAGGGGAGGGCAGGGCGAATCGAGGGGAGGCAGGGGCGGACCAGGGGCAATCGGCGGCGGCAGTGATTTGTGGACTGTGGTTTTTTTGGATTAAAACTACGTCGTTTTAATATAAAAACGATGTAGTTTTGTGTTAACTGCATAGTTTTGATATATTTAATAATGGGTAAAGGTACAATTTCGTCCTTAATGTTTATACCCAGGAGCAGATTGGCCTGGAACATTTTTTTTGTCTCAATTAGGCATAGAAATTCAAATTTAGTTCATTCCAGGCCCCTCATTTAACAAAGTCAGGAACTGGGGTTATGTTGGTGATGAAGTAGCAAAATTGGGTCCCACTAAACTAGAATTCCCTTCTTCTTCTTCCTTATTTCTAGTTATTCCTCTGAACTTTGCCACAGAACTCTAAACTGTCCCATTAACAAAAATTCCACAAAACCAGAGCTGTTGTTATTGTTTAATAAAAATATTCAAAATGTAAGAACTCAATTCAATTCAGTCGAACTCCATTTAGTTACAACTCATGTTTCAAAATTCGCTGTTGATAATTCAATTCTTTACTGCACTTTGAAGCCAAAAGTGACATGAATCTGATTCATTCCAAACAAGGCATAATTTAGAAAGAAAAAAAAAAGGCAATTGAAAAAATGAAGCAATTGATGAGCTGCTCATGCCTGCTCATGATCGTGAGCACTCCTAGTGAGCATCATTGTCTAAAATGGTTGAAAATGGGGTTTTAAGGTCCTGGCTCGTGACTGGCTCATGAGCAGACACCTGTAAGTCCCAAACTGTGTCTTTTTGACACCTAAAAGCTCCGGATACTTTGGGTATATGATTTGGATATTATATTTTACAGAGATACAATATAAAGACTGTATTTTGTACTTTCGGATTAGAACATATAATTCTGATAGAATTGGGTTCCTACACACTTGAATGAAGTCATTAGAAACTTAAATTGATTATCAAAGATCAAAATTAGAAGTTTGATCATGTAAATGGTCAACAATCTCCCTCTTTTTGGCTTTGACAATCAATTTAATAAATTAATAAATAATGTGTATGTGTGTGTGTGTGGATAAAAAAAAAATTAAGAAGAAAAGATAAATGCTATGTGAAAATAGCTCCCCCTTTCAAGTTAAATAAAAGTAATAAGAGAAATTAATTTTCTCCCCCTAAGTGTATGCATAATTTCAATAACATGTATTAAATCATGAATGGAAAATCAATAGCATATTTAAAAAAATTTAAATACCAAATAATCACAAGGGAGATGAATTTTGAAAAGATACCAATTGAAAAAAAAATATTTATCTCCTTTAATAAATATATTTCTTTGTTTCTCCTCCTTTATGGACATGATAAGAAATATAAATTTATAGAAATAAATCTTGTAATTAAAATAAAATAACATAAAAGAAACAAAGTAAGCAAAACAAGGCTTAATATCATAAATATACTAAAAAATATGATAACATGAAAATAGTACTACTACTAAACACATGATCATGTAGCGCTTAACATATCATAAACACAAACACATCTTCTTCTCCCTCTTTATCAAAGACAAAAGGAAAAGAAAGAGACAAACTAGAAATAAACCGAAAAGAAACAAAAGACCAAGAACTAAAATAATTAAAATAAGATAGACCAAAACTAAGAGAAAAAAAAATATCTAAGGGTCTTGGCGTTCTTGGAATGGAGGAGGAGGTGGAGGAGGAGGATTCCAAGTGCATTGGATGTTGTGATGAGCATAAAAGTGATGAATGTCATACTCCATATAATCCATTATATGCTTAAATCGATTAAGCCTTGTATCCACATGATCAAACCTTGTGTTGAAATTTGTTTCAACAATAGAGACGCGATCAAAGAAATTACCAACCCAAGTCGGTTCACCTTCAACACTTTGAGAGGTAGAAGGTTCTCTTTACCTTTTCCTTTGAGCTTGAGTTTGGGAAGGAACTTTCTCTTGCTCTTGAGGGATTTCTTCTTCAATTTGGAGACTTGCAATACCATGAGTACCAATGTGCTCAATGTCTTCAAGATCTTGATCTAATTCCTCATCAACATCTTCATCTCCTACTTTGTTCTTCCAAACCCAAATATTTCTAACAAGATTGAATTGCCTTGAATTCCTTAAAAGATTATCATCAAGAAAAGAAGGTGGAATAGATTGGATATTGTGTAAGGAAATTCCAAAGTGGTTGGCAATTTGGGTGATAAAACCTCCAATGTATAAACTTCCACTAACACTATCACTTAACAACCAAATCCTCTATTGAAGCCATCTTCCTAGCTCAACATCCATACCCTTAACAAAGCAACGAATGAGATAAAGATCATCAAATGAAATAGGTTCATTAATTAATCCCCTAGCATAAATAGAGTAGGTAATAAACCTATGCATATACCAAAGAGATTTTGAAGCAAAGTTGGATGCTTTTGTTTTTCCAGCTTCAAAAGATGAACTAGCATTAGGCTTGGAGTGTTAAATCCAAAAAAGTTTAGGTTGCCAAGAAGAATAAGAAGAAGCTAGACCCCCTTGTCTATACCCAAAGATGCTATCAAATTCTTGAGAAGTAAGAAATCTATCTCTCCCACCCAATTTGAATCTTATGCTATTCATAGGATTTTGCTCATCAAAGTGGTTGGTTCTCAAGCAATAGGAAGCAAGAAATTCATTAACTAGAGAGGGATAGGTAGGATAAGCATTGAAGGCAAAACCATACATACCCGCATTCTCAGGCAAAATTCTAAACTCATTGAAGCATCCCATCTTTTCTAAAGTAGCTTGGGACATGAATTTTGAAGAAATAATCTTTCTTTCTTTGAATTGAGCAAGCCTTTGCCTATATTGGGTTGAAGTGTAGGAGAGAGGAGGAGTCTTCTTTAGTTATTCCTTGGTTGCTCCTTTTGATGAAGATGAAACATCTTGAGTGGTCTTCTTCTTGGGAGCCATGGAAAAGAGAAAATAGCATAAAGAAAGCTTGAAAGAAAAAAAGATAAATTTTTGCTTTAAGAAGAGTTTGATTGAAAATAAAGTTGTGTGGAAGTGAAGAAGTGTTGAAGGGGTATATATAGAGGAGAAGTAGGGTTAGAAAAACAATAAAAAAAAAGTCCTAAAATAATTAAAAAAAAGAAGAAATAGCCGTTTAGGAATGAAAATCCCAAGAAAAGGTGTAATCCTAATGAAAATATGATTTATGTGAGGGACAGTGGCTTCCTCATGAGCTGCTCATGATCTTAAGCAGTGCTCGTGAGGGTCTCTGCCCTTTGACAGCTCCAGCAGTCTTGAGCTGCACTCCAACAGCTCGTGACCAAATTTGCAAATTGGCCCCTGAACTTTTGAATTTATTTCAATTGGGTCCTAAAAACTATACAACTAGGTCCCTATGCATTCAAATCAACACATAATCACATTAAATCATAATTGAACTTAATTGCTATTAATAATATGATCATAAATGAATATATTAAAAAAATTGAAATTATTTGAAAATTAAAAAATATGTAATTGAAAGAATTTTAAATCATGCAATTAATGATCAAATAATTTGAGAATTGAATTAAATTCAATGAACAATCATTAAATGACAAGAAGATTGTAATGATTTATCATGAAAATGGAAAACAATGATTTATGTAAATAAATTGCTTATATTAAATAAACAAAAATTTGAATAAAATTCAACTATGAATTATTTAAACAACAAATATAAAAAAAATTTTAATTGATAAATATATAATATACGAAAAATATACTAAAAATATATTGGCATGTAAAATATGAGCAAGTTTTATAAAAAAATTAGATACAGAAAATAAACGTAAAAGCACAAGCTATTGAAAAACACATTTACACAAGAATTCAATCATCAATTTAGCAATTTATCACAGAACTAAGACATACTAGAACCATCAATCATACCAATCTCATGCTTAATGAAATTTAATCTTTCTTCACATAAAGGTTTTGTAAAAATGTCTGCTAATTGGTGATTTATGTCAACAAATTCAAGACGAATGTCACTAATTTGTGCATGATCATGCAAGAAATGATGTCTAATGTCGATATGCTTAGTTCTAGAATGTTGAATGGGATTCTTACTAAGGTTTGTAGCACTTGTATTATCACATTTAATAAGAATGTGATTAAGTTTAATGCCATAGTCCTTAAGTTGTTGTTTTTGCCACAGAACTTGTGAGCAACAACAACTAGCTGCTACATATTTTGCTTCAGTAGTGGACATGGCAATCAAAACTTGTTTCTTACCAAACCAAGATGTTGGGTTTCGTGATAGAAAATGCAGCGAAAAATTAAAAATTTTATTACGTACCCGAACCCGGATCCATGCAATTCGATTAATTGATTTAGTTAGAGTTTCTAAAACCTTACCAAAATTGCAAGTAGAGGCTAGATTACTGGAAAGAAGAGAGGAGGTTCACACCAATGACACCCTACCTCGAGCTTTTTGCTTTCTTTGAACGGATTGAGACGTCTCCAAAAGGATTCGTCCTTTACTGGTATCCACACGAACAGCCTTGATTCAAAATGAATCTATATGTGCTAGCACCTTCTTGATTTTCAAATCAAGAACGAAAGAACTCTCTGTGTTTCGTTTTCTCTAAAGAAGAGAAGACGAATTTTAGGTGGTAGAATATTATGTGTGTGAAACCCTAGAGAACATGATATATATATACTTCTCATTTAGGGTTTCACTTACCAAAACACCTTTTGGTATATACCACATTTAATTCTAATTTGATTTTAAATACCAAAACAGAAATATATTTTCTTATTTATTTAAGATAACCATTACCTTAAATAAATAAGTAAATATATA
>CATIWK010033232.1:0-11015 GCA_949634005.1 Mallotus japonicus | reverse complement strand
GGACAAGTGATGAACTCTTGGTTATTCCGAAGTTAATCAAAGCATCACAATCTTCTACACACACTTGTTTAAGGCAAGGAAATAATTCTTCAACTCTCTCACCCTCACCTACTTCCGGTGCCTTCCATTCAATAAAATTCTTCATTTTCCATAAATTGAGTATTTTTAATTTAGGAAACAACTTCCATCCATTGCCACCACTGCCACTGCCATTCATCCCGTAAAACTCATTGCCTATACATTTCACTTTTTCCATCCCTTTTATTTTAAGATATGTAAGATTCGGAAGAATTCCCAGGCTTGGAATTTGTTCACAGAAATTGCAGTTCTCTAATTTCAGCTCCACCAGACTATCAAGTAGTGTCAAACTACTATCTGGAACTTTCATCTTCATTACCCATGCTGGAAAGTTTCTACCCATATAGTCCTTGATCTCTATCTTCTTTATTTTTGAGTGAGGTTGGAGTCCTTCCAGCACCTCTTCATCATCATTGCTGCAGCTTCCTCCTCTATTTTCACTCCAAACAAATTCCAGGGCTGTTATTCTCTTTTTCTCATGCAGTTTTGCTTTCTCTGCATCTTCCTTATCTTTAACCTTCTCAAGCTGTTCTATCCTCAACTTCCCTCTTAGCTCATTCAAGCACCCTAATTCCTCAATGCTACCTCCATCACTACCCACAACGAACATTGGCAACCTTTCAAGACTGGTTAACCTCCCCAACCCACTCGGCATCTGCCAATCATAACTAAATTCAATATGCTTTAAGCTCACCAGATTCTTCATTTTCTCTCTAGGAAGCTCCTTAAGTGACTCACACTCCAGGAATCTTAATGTTTGTAGATGGTAAAGCTTGGTGATGGACTTAGGCAAGGCTCTCAGTTTAGTGTCTGACACATCAAGATATCTCAATTGTTTCCACTCACCAATTGAAGATGGCAATTCGTCAATTGCAGAACCCTTCAACTTTACACTCCGCAAGTAGTTCAACTTCCACGATTTATCAAACAAAACATTCTCCATTAGTAAGAATAGAGTACGCAACTTCCTACCACCATCATTTGGAGCTGCCACTACATCTTTTACATCTTCACTATCTATAGTAACACGACGAATGCATGACAAGTCCACCTTACCTCGTGAATGGGTTTCTGAACATTTTGAATAGCTTTCTGAAGTCAACATTTCAGACTTGGAAAGAGATATTGCAAGATCATGCACAAGATCGTGCATCTTGCATTTGACAATATTACCTAACCTATCTATATCTACATCTTGAAAAAAAGAATTACAAAGTAAGGCATTAAAATACATGTTGCCCACATCCACATTGGATGGCTCAAGAAAACCTTCAGCCATCCAAAGTTGAATGAGTTCTTCTTTTTCAATTAAAAAATCTTTGGGAAAAATTGAACAATAAGCAAAACATGGTTTCAAATATGAAGGCAAGCGATCAAAACTTAATTTTAAAATAGCCTCCACATTGTCTTTAGCATGTGCTGCTTTTAAAATGTTATTTTCTTTAATTGATAGCCATGCTTGCTTTTCCATTTCCGAACCCATCATCCCACCTAAAACTTTGGCAGCTAACGGCACCCCTCTGCATTTTGTGGCAATTTCCTTTCCAATGGGCACCAAGTCTGAAGGGATGGGTGCTCCTCTATTCGCAAGCACTCTTGACTCCATAATGAACCAGCAATCTTCATCGGACAAGCCCTTCAAGTTATGCCTGTACTCACTGGAAGTCTCCACTACAGATGCCACTTCCTCACTACGAGTAGTGACAATAATGGCATTTCCATTAGGGCTATTAACTTTCATTAGAAGGCTCATTAAACCATCCCACCAATTAGTTACATCCTCCCATACGTCATCAAGAACAAGAAGAAAATTTTTTTTCTTTAACTCCTCTCGAAGTTGTTGAAAAATTGCTTCTTTGCTGGTTAAGTGACTTCCATTTAAAATTTGCAACATTTCTCCCAGAATTTTTTCTTCATTACTGTTTTCTGAAGCACACACCCATATTTTTTTATCAAATCCCGTAAGCTGTTCATAAACCATTTGAGCTAAGGCGGTCTTTCCGAGTCCGCCCATGCCCACAATGGGGACAATGGTAAGAAGCTGATCGGAAGAGCTAGTGAAGGACTTCAAAATTTCAGAGACATCAGTCTTCCTCCCCTTAATAGGATTTTCAGGTACGGAAACTGTGACTCTGTTGATCAAGTCGCTGATCTGTGGGACTGTTGTACTTCCAGCTTGAAGTTGAAAACCAGTGTCAGACTTTATTTTGTCCAGCAAATCATTTACTTCCTTGACTTTATGGGCAACATTTCTATGGAATATAGCTTTTTTAACAAAACGACTTCCATGGGAGAATGAGAAACATTTGCGTACCTCCATTTCCTGCTGCAGGTCTTGCTTCTCCACCTTCTGGCGAAGATTCTCACAGGCCAACTCGTCGAGAACATCTTCAGCATCATACGCAGCATCTTTGAGTTGTTTCAGCCAACGCTTGACACTCTTCAGCTCCACTTGCTTCTTTTCTGCTTCTTGCAACATGTCATGAACTGTCTCAAGTGACTCCTGAAGACGTTCTGTTTCGTGACCAAGACCCCTTATAAGTTTGAATTCCTCATTGACAAGAGTACATATCCTGGACAGAGTTTGCTCCACCACGAAGCTAACCACCATGTCAGCCATGATATATGATCTCTTAATTTCTTGCAAAGATTAAAGGTGTATATGGATTAAGCAAAATTTGAGAGGAAGAAGATGATTATGCTGTCGGCAATGATTCAAAAGTATATATGTTATAGAACAGAAATTGCTACAGGAAAAAAGAAATACAGATCAAGGCCAACTTGCTAAATAGAGAAATAAAGAAAAAAAATGAGGTGAAGAGGAAGAAGATGTAATTTGCTAGTCTACAAATAATTCTTTTCGTAAAGTCATATGTGCTTCTTTCGTAAGGTAGCAGTTGGATTGGACCCTTTCAAATAATTCACACAGAAATTTTGGTATAAAGATAAACTAATGGGTCACCTCAATAATTGCATAATTAAAAATTACAGAAATGTAATAGCAATTAGATATGGTTTGGATTTGTTTGATTGTCTAAAGAGTGCGATAACAATGACTCATCCAAGATTCCTTTGTTGACCCTTAAAAAAAACAGAAATTCCCATTCATTGCATCAAATTCTATATTGGTACAACAATTAATTACAAGAAGTGAAAATTTTTATATATATAAAAAGATAATAGAGAAACTAATGACTCATCAATTCTGTACTGTGGATTTGAAGTGGGCATTCAATTGGTTCAATTAAAATTATTCAAAACTGAATTAATTATTTCTAAAAAAACTAAATTAATTAAAATTCTATACTTTTTTTTAATTAAAAGGTTGGAGTCCAAAAATCAGGCAACGCACCCGATCATCTCAACTAGGTTTGACACTCTCTTAGTGTTCACATCACTTTTCTGTAGTCCAATATATAAATAAAATACAAAAGAACAAAGTTTAATGAGTACATCAAAGGCTAAAAGAAAAGCCTCAAGAAAACCTAACTAAAGCGATAAGAACCTCGCCCACTATGATTAATACAAATAGAATTAGCACAAAATGTTGGAGTGGAATCCCACCAATGAAGAGTGGTGGAAGTGACTCCATGTCTAGCAAGCAAATTAGCGACCAAATTTCCTTCTCTGTAAATATGAGATACCCATAAGTTAATTTGAGAAACAATATGCGAACAATGAAGCCATTTGTGCATAATTTTCCAAGGCACTTGCTTCGAACGATTGCAAAAAAGCTGAACTACATATATGGAGTCACACTCCAACCATAAATAATGCCAACCCTTCTACCAAGCAATGTCAGCACTAAGTTCAGCCATATAAGCAAACTCGTGACCAATGCTAAAGGAGAAGGAACCTTTAGGAAATCTAACTGAAGTCCTAAAGATACCACCAGCTCCCGCAGCTCTAGGCGACCCTAACGCTGAATCGTCAGTATTCACCTTGATCCAAACAGAAGGAGGTGGTTGCCAAATCACTAAAATAATGTTTGGAGGAGGTCTGGAAATGCCTTGAACAGATAAAAGCTTAAGAATACGAAGGTCATCAATATTATTCGACATCTTTCCAATTCAGAAATAATCATATTCTTTAAGTGCTTTTCCAAAGAGAATGTGGAGCAACATGAATATTAAGAGGAGTATCTTCAAAGATTGTTGCATTGCGAGTTTCCTAGATCACAAAAATAACAGTAACAATAGCTGCACACCATAAGACCGCCACTTGAGAGCTGAAAACATGCTGCATGACATCAATAACTAGATCTGATAATGAACCAGACATCCAAATGCATTTACTAAAAAGGTGAGAAACAGCTTTCCAAATAGCTAAAGAGAACTGACATAACAAAAACAAATGGTCATGATCTTCATAATGCGTAGCACAAAGGATACATCTCAATGGAAATTGCAGCCCTTTCTTAGAAAGATGATTGTCAGTTGGCAAATATCCTAAGAGAGCCTGCCAACAAATTATAGACTGAGAGGTGGAAGAAATTCTTTCCAGATGAAAGAATGCCAAGGAATTAAAGGGCTAGAAAATCGAAGATGATCATACATGGATTTTACCGAAAGAATTCCATTTGAAGCTGTTGTCCAAACACATATATCTTATTCATTTTTAATGATTGAAACAACTTCAATATTATATTTAATTACCGGATTAGATAGATGGTTCAGCTGCCATTGATCATTTACCCAAAAAATTCGAAACTAATGCAGTTAGACCCCTTTGATTTTTAGTTGGAATTCCAAGTTGCTCAGCAACCGAAGGGATTATCCAAGAATCCGTCCAAAATCTAAGCTCAGTATTAGCACCAATTAACTATAAAATTTCTGAGCTGAGAGTATGATAAAGCTACTTAATTGAAGACTATAAAGAAGAAGTAATAAAAGAGCTTCGAGGAAGTCCTGAAGGAGTAAGAAATCTTTGTTGAAGGATAAAAATAGGATAGGAATTTAAAGAAATCATATTCCAAGCCATCTTACTTAACATGGCTCCATTAAGACACTGAAGTTATTTTATGCCAATTCATCCTTCTCTTATCGGAAGACAAGTGAACCTTCAAGGCACCGTAATTAGTTTCTTCTCATGAGTAGAATCCATCTATAAAAAAATTCCTCATATCCATCTATAAAAAAATTCCTCATACAATGCTCTATAAGGGAAAGCAAAGAGTTAGGCCATTTGTAAATAGAAAAAGAATGTAGCAATGAACTGGTAATCATCAATTGAATAAGAGTCAAACGGCCCGCCATGGACAAAGAATTTGCTTTCCATTTAGGGAATTGGTTACCGATTTTAGCAGCAATGGGCTTAAGCCATTTTTTCCGAGGCACACCAGAAAAAAGAGGCACCCTAAGATACACAAAAGGAAATAAGCCTTTCCTAACATTCATGACTTGCCGAAGCTTGGAGATTCGATTGTCAGTTATGGAAGAGCCATAAAAAAATTTTCAATTTGGACCAATTAACAATTTGGCCTGAAACCTGCCCATAAATCTTGAAAATATCATTAATAGCTTTGATATTTCGAAGAGATGCTTTACCAAAAAGTAGGACGTCATCAACATATAAAAAATGTGTGGGGAAAAAGTATTCCTTGTCTGAAGCATAGGCGTGATAATACCCTCAGCAACTTTAGAAAAGATCAACCTGCTAAGAAAATCTTCAGCCAAACAAAATAAAAATAGTGATAGTGGATCACCTTGTCGAGCACCACGAGAGCAAGGAAAATAACATGTTGCTTTCCCATTAATTAAAATTGATAATCTAGAAGAAGAGAATAAAGCAAGAATCCAATCTCTAAATTGAAGTGAAAATTTAAAAGCCTCCAAAACATCAAGTAAAAAATTCCAATCTACAGTGTTAAAAGCTTTTCGGATATCAATCTTAAGAGCCATGTTACCTCCATAACAAGCTTTAGAAAAGTAAATTCACACCTTCAGATCCACCTACTATTCAATCTGCAATGTTACGGTTCTTTAAAAAGCCAAATTGCTGATAAAAAATAATCCGAGTAGTAATAGAGGAAAGACTATCTGCAAGAATCTTGGTTACAACTTTTATGATGAAGTTGCTAAGGACTATGGAGTAAAATAGGTCAATTGCAATTGCATCTGGCACTTTAGGAATTAAAACCATGAAGCTAGAATTTATCCCTATAGTGAGGTCTCCAGTAATGAAAAAACAACAAACAACTGCACAAAACTTCCTTATAAACCACATCCTAATAAGTCTTATAGAAAAGTCCAGTAAACCCATCAGGACCATGTGCGCTATGTGCATCCATATTGAAGATGATATTGCAAATTTCCTCATTATATGGGCAGCTAATCAAAGACATATTATTAGTGTTTGTAACTATACAAGGCACAATTATCTTGATCAAAGCTATATTCGAATGTAACAAAGTATCAACCTTAAAAAGTGATTGATAGAAATCAACAATATGTTGTTCTATAACTGCTTTGTCATCAGTTACCAGGCCATCCACAAGAAGTTGATGGATACCTTGCTTAGATTTAGAACAAGCTAACTTTTGCTGAAAAAAGGAAGTATTGTGATCACCTACAGCAAGCCATTTAACCCTACTAAGACAAGTATCCAATGCCTCATGAGTAGTTAACTATTGCTTATGAAGATCATCAGAAACACCATTTTGTAGAAATTGTAAGCTAAATTTTCTGCAAATTCAAGCTGGCACCATGGATATTGTGTTATCAAAACGCCCAAAAACATCTCGGTTCCATAGCTTAATATTTACATGCAACCTCTTTAACTTAGCTCCAAGCAATTGCATAGGATGAAGATTGCCAATTGGAAGAGACCAAGATTTAGCAACTAGATCCCGAAGCCCTGGGTGCAAAATCCACATAGACTGAAAGAGGAACTGAGAAAAAATCTTCTCATGAAAATCATATTTCAACAATAAAAGTGAATTATCAGAATGGTGCCTCGAAAGCATTGAGTAAGAAATAACAGTCCATTGATTAAAAAATTGCAAGTTTCCCATGGCTCTATCAAGGCGGCTTTCAAATTTATGAATGCCATGCCTCCCATTTATCTAAGTAAAAGTAGCTCCACGAGAGGGAACATCTGACAGAAGACAATCATCATAGAACTTACCAAAGTCTCGATAAAGAGCCAATGCCGGTGATTTCCTAGTCTTCTCATGAACCCCCAACACTGTATTAAAATTGCCAATTACACACTAACTAGAAGTGAAATTAATAGAAAGATTATAGAGATCTGTCTAGAGATCAATTCGGCAATTCCGCCAAACACTGCCATAAACAAAAGAAAGCCTCTGTAAAGCATTAGCAGCAGTAACATCAAGAGTGATATGCTGATCATGAAGATGAATAGAGGACACTATAGGACAACCACGTTTGCCCAAAATCCGAATTGAAGTTAAAGTGCGAACATTACAAGCAATCAAATTTAAATTCAAACTATTCGAAAAAGAGTTAGGAGTTGAAGAAGATTCTACCAAGGGCTCCGCAATACACACAAAATCAAGAGCATGCTCTTGACAAAAAAAGAATAAAGTTCGTTGTTTGTGGATTTTCCAAGCCACGACAATTCTAGTAGAAGATCTTTATAAATTTAGCTTCTCTGGTTTTCTAGTAACTCTTTTTGAAAGAGTCACTTTATATTTTTGTCTTGTAGGCATCTTTTTCCTTATTACAGTGGTCTAAGATTCATCTTCCATGTCAGCATCATCTGCCCAAGATAGTGGAGGACGCTGGTTTTCAATGTCATCAGAATTATGAACTTCTTGTTCAAGTAGAGAGGATGTAGGACGAGTAAATTCCAAAGAAGAACTTGGTAAAGCTTCGTCAGCAACCGAGTCATGTATCAACTACTGATTATTATTATCCATGCGGGCTGAACTCTCTGTAGCCCATTCAATTTCAATCTCATCACTAACACATGCTTGCTCAGATTCAACCTGTAATTGTACTCCAGGACTTGGTTCGACATTTTATATTGTGGTATCTATGACATTACTCGTGGTTTTTTTTTTCTAGCTTTTCTAATTCTGATTGCAGCTGCTGAAAAGCATTTGATATGGGAATATCTGTGTTGGAAGTTAATTTAGCCTTCCAAATGCGCTTTGATTCTTCAAATTTTTCCACTGTTGGGGGCGAAGCATCAGCCTTAGAGCTCTTTTTTCCCCGTCTGCAGTCTTGAGAAGAGTGTCCCACATTATAACAAATATTGCCAAAAGATGGCAAATTTTCATAAACCACTTCTATGAAAAAGCTTTTCCCAATTCGTTCAATGAGAAGAGATTCCGAAAGAGAAGTTGATAAATCAATATCAATTAGAACTCTTGCATATTGGCCAAACTCTCCACTAACTATTGCATTGTCAATCTTCAAAGGGACACCTATTCCCTTGGCAATATAAGTGAGAATTTGGGGATGCCTATATTTCCATGGGAGTTTGTAAAAGCGCACCCAAGTTTGCGTATTTGTTGGTTTCTGACTGGTTGGATCAAAATTCGGAGTCCAATGTTAAAGACGGGGAATTCCTGGTTTAAGTGTTATCACACCTTTACTCCATACAAAATTCTTTTTAGCACTGGAATTTAGAATAACATGGTAAAAGCCCTTACCCAAGGAGATCAATTTCCAATTGCCGTTAAGTCCCCAAACCTTGGAAATTTTCACTTTTAAATCTGCCAGTTTCCATAGCGTATCTCCTTTGGATAAAATAATCCTAGCAATGAAAGCATGTTGACAGGCTAATAGTTACTGCTTGTATATTGCTGATTAATTTTGATTTCGATGTATCCGCCCTTATTGGATGAAGTATTATCATCAGATTGCAGAATCAAGGGAATTGTATTTGTGACAGCTGAGGCATATGATTGCTTTTCAGAAGAATTTTTGGTTAACGTAGGGAACATGTCTCTATGACTAGGGTAGTCCATGTTTGAAAAAGAGTCAGGGCGGCCTGTGGCAGCTCCTGACGGCGGAGAAAATGACCAGAGATATCGAAATAAAGTTTGCACCGCCAAGGGTTTACAGCTCAAATTCTAACAAAGTTCCTTCATTTGACTCTAGGTGGAGAAAACTCTTCTTTCTCTTCTCCTAAAAATTGTAAATTTAAGTATGTGATCCCTTACGGATTTTATTCTAAACATAAAAGTTATATATATATATACACACACACACACACAATGAAATTATATATAATTAAGGAAAATTATCAATTTTATCCTTAATTTTGAACCAATTTTCAATTGATTTTTATTTTAAAAGTCATTTCAATTTTCTTTCAACTTTATAAATTGTATTAATTATATCCAATTTCATTTAAAGGATCTAATTGTATTTTTAAAAATTACTTTTACATCCCTATGAAATAAATTTGACACTTATTAAATTTTTTATCCTCTTTTTCTTATAAGAAAAAAACAAATGTACAAAATGATTTTATATTCTAGTTCTCTAGGCTTAAATTTAAAAATTAATTTTAAACTATTTTCTTAAATTTTATTTTTTCAACCTTATATTCTAATTACTTTAAAATTTATTTCTCAACTTTCAATTGTATTATTTAAAAAATTTTCTAATAGGGGTCAAACAAAAATGTATGAAATGAAAAAAAAAAAAGGAGAGGTTTTTGAGATGCTAAAACTATTATCAAGAATAAAAAAAATTTGATTTTTCTGAAAAATATGAAAATTTAAAATTTTATTATTATTTATAGTGATTGTTAAAAGTATTTACTTTGTATTTTATTTTTAGTTTATTAATATTATTCTATATGATAAATTGATTCACAAATTATAAATCTTTTGTTTTTTCTTACTATTTTTTATCAATACATAAAAAGTTCAAATTCTATGTAAAAAATTTTAAATTAAATTTTAAATTTATTTCAAAATTGGTAAGATTAAAAACTTGAGAATATTTTTTTATTTTATTATTCTAAAAAAATAAAAAATTAATTAATTGTCAAATTCATTTTGTAGGGATCTAATAGAAATTTATAAAAATATAATTAGATCTTTCAACTAAAATTAAATAAAATTGACACAATTCGTAAAATTGAAGAAATAAATTGAAATGACTTTGAAAATAGGATTCAATTGATAATTAGCCCAAAATTTATTGACACAATGGATCATTTTTCCTATAATTAAAGATAAGTAGTGGGTGTTAATGAAGGAGTAATCAAGTGGTAACTCCTATTCAAGGGTATCTTAGGGTGTAGGGTTCGAATTCTACTATCGTCAATTTAAAAGGGAAGAACTGCTCCTTATTGTACAGTTCATCAATCATATGACCTTCCTATTAAAAAAATAAGTAGAAGGTCGATTACTTTTTTTTTTTTGAAAAAGAGAAATAATTTTGTTGATTCAAACTAGCAATACATCAATGGAAACACATATACAATTTCGCTAAAAACCATAGAGGATGAAACAACTCCCAAGTTAATAGCATAATAAATATGCTCAAAGCCTACAAATTTGATAATACTATAGTGGCTATAATACCTATGACTCCTGTTCTGCAACATTTTGACAACCATAATATGATTTGTTGTCTCTGTCTGATCGAATATGCTTTGCCCGCCTAAATCGCCCATAGACAAATAAAAAGTCACAACAAGATGACGGAAAACAAAATAGTGTACCAAGACGACAAAAAATCGGGTTATTTACACTCACAGTCCCTAACTTATTACCCCTTTCTCATTATAGTCCCAAAGAATCAATTGGGTATACAAAAATCTCTGACTTTTAATTTCAGTAACAGTAAAATCCCATTCATACATTTTCGCTGAAATCAACACAGGAATGCTAATGTGGGCAAATAAGAGAATGATAATGTGGAAAAATTATTTTAAATAATGAACCAGAGGTCATCCCACGTGCAGTTTTTTTATTTACACAGCAAAGTTTGACAGAGGCCCACGTAGCC
>CATIWK010033197.1:0-10182 GCA_949634005.1 Mallotus japonicus | reverse complement strand
TAAATAAATAAGAAATTATTCTAATATTGGAATTAGAATCAAAGTAGAAAAAGAAGTTTAAACTTACCAAAACTGTTTTGGTAAGTGGAGGTTTGTGAAACCCTATGAAGGGTGTCTATAAATACATCTCATTCTCTAGGGTTTAGGTAATGCTCTTATTCTCCTCCTTCCTTCACTTCTTTTGAAAAAAGAAAATACACATAAAGAGAAAAAGAAATAAAGAGTTGTCTTTAAAAAGAGTGCTAGCATACCAATATTTCTTTTGTCACCTTGTTCGAGTGGATACCAGTAGAGGACGTGGCTTTCTTAGTGGCATCTCATTCTAATAAGAAAATACGAAAAGCTCGAGGTAAGGTGTCACTGGTGTAAATGCACTCTCTCCATTCCAACCTTCTTGCCTTGAAATCGTCTTGGTGAGTTTTGGAAACCCTCTCAATCGATTTATTCGAATTACATGAATCCTGTAAAGGGGTTTTGTGATTAAATTTTTAAATTTCCGCTGCATTTTGCATCACGAAATCCCAACAAATATGAGGGGTTCTTGAACTTTGATTCATTGAATCTTCTTTTCTTTACGACCTTGAGTGGCTTGATCATGATCATGATGGTGCTCCTCACGGTCATGATCGAGATCATGAGGAGTTCTAATATTCTAGAAAACTTAAGGTTCTTTGTCTCTCGAAGCTCATTAGGATGAACATGATAATGATCCCACTTGTGAGCATCCTAGGAAGGCATTTTGACTTGATTTTCAACTTCTAAACTTCACCAATTGATCAAGACTTTAAGCATAACTAATAGGCTCACTTAAATATATGAATTAAAAGTTCACAAGCAATAGTAAGCTCGCAAGGGAAAGGGATTCAATTAAATAAATAAGGATCAGGTAAATATAATATATTCTTATTCTCTCGCGCGTGAATCGATGCTCACACACGCTTTTCAAGCTTCTCAATTGTCATTTTCCAACTTGGACTAAGTTTTTAGGGTTTTGAGATATTTCTGGACTTTTGATTTGATGAATTAGTCATCATTTTAAATAAATCTTGATCCAATTTTATAAAACGAGTCTCAGTTTATTGAGTTGTACTTGACTCGCTATCCCAAGGTTTTAATTTATTATATTAGATCTTAATCGACTGAGTAGATAAATAACTTATTATCTCAAGAGTCTGGTTTAGGATTCGAGTGGTTCGGTTCTTCGGTTTAAGGTTTGCACAATCCTAAGCAACAACGACTCATGTTCTTACACTGATTTCATAAATTATTATCATCATCAAACGATTTTCGAGGTCTGTTGAAATTAGACATGTGACAAGTATAGAACAGCCAAATGTGTTTGATCATGAACTTATTTGGTTATGGGATTATTAAAGATGCCTCCAAACTCTTATCGCTCTTAATCTCATCAAGCACAATTACATCTCTATTTATCGTGGGCTTTTGATTTGGTTTTGACTTAAAATTGCTTTTTAGTGTGACCACATTAACATCTTATTTTACTTAAACATCTTTGTTATCTTCCTGCATGAAACCTTCAGACCAACTAACACCATTATGTTTTGTCCTTGTATGTACATTTAAATTAAAGAATGATTTTTATGAAGGCCTCATTCCTCTGTATATGCTTTTAGCAGTGTCCTCTTGCCTTTCATAAATAGATCAGTCATGTTTGCTTGACTCTTGCTTCCTTACCTTATTCTTTATAGTATGAAGTTTTTTGTACTCCTCATGAGCATCTTTTCTAGCTTATATAATTATCATCAGCCTTGGATGTTTTTGGTATCATCTAGTCTCTTTTTTCAACTTAATTGCCTAACGTAATCTTTGTATTTTTTTCTCTTTTAAATTCATTATCAAATTTAAATATTTTGAACTATTTTGATATATATATATATATATATATATATATATATTGTTTAATGTTAAATATATCAATTATTTTTATTAGTTTTAGATTATATTAACCGTTACAGTTTTACTATGAAAGAGAAATCATATTTTATTGTTGAAAAAAATTATATAACCGGTGTATGTATTTAATTTTTTTTATTTGAATGTTGAAATTATTTGTACATTTAATCGAGTGCCTCTATTTTAAAATTCTATAAAATTTATTAATTATATTATATTTCTAAAATTATAGTAATTTTTTTTTTTTGTCTGAACCACCAATATTCAGAGTTTACTAGATTCTAACTAATCCGATTCGATTCGAAAATGATTATAAGGGCAGTAAAGGTCTTATAACAACTAATTCAATGTAACTACATACATTAGGATTCAAATCCAAGACCTCCACTTAAGCGGAAACAACCTTTTACCAGTTGATCCTGGCGGTTGTTGTTAGTAATTTGATCTTTTAATTTTATAAGTTGTATCACTTTTTTTTATTTTATTATAAAGATTTATTTAAAAATTATTTTTAAATTTTTATAAAATAGATTTGATACAATTTCAAAAGTAGCATATAATTAATTCATAATTAACTCAAATTTAAGATAAAACTCGTAATTTTTCCAATGATAAATTATGCAAAGGTGGGATTCACATTATATATGATGAGATAACTATGTAAAAAGGGAATTTATATGTGTTCAGTTCGTACTTAAACCACACCAAAACATGCAGGCATACTTAAGTAATAATCATTTTAAAATTTAGACACTTAAATTAAATAAATAATAGTATTAATTCTCAAATAGTAAAATTAAAATATTCAAACATTGTTCCTACACTGTTTCCTATATTGTGTTCCTTGGAACCACTATTCCGTGTAAAACATTTTGATTGAGAGATTAAACCAAAAGAGAAGAATTGCCTTAAATTTAAATTTTTAAGTTTAGGGACGTAATTGTTAACATTTTAGTTTAGAAGCTAAATTATTGAAGAGAAAACTAACAAATTTACGGACCAAATTGTCACAATTCTTAAACAGTAATTATAAAGAACACATCATCTTTATGAAATGAACTCCACAAAATACATTACAGAACATCTGATATAAAATTCAAAGGCTAACCATAACCAGTTAGGGAGCTACTCCTTTTATGACATTGCCAATTGTTGTATGCTAATGGGATAGGTGTATGATTGTGTACTATAGGTTGAGTTTGCAAGTATTACATTTGCTAGCTCAGTTGGATGAAAGGCATCCCAAAACATGTATTTTCTTCTATCTTGACAAGGCTGCTGAAGAGGAAGACATGTTATCTGCCCATTATTCCTTCCCACTCCACAACATCCTTTATCCATCACTTCAAATCCTGTACATTTCATAAATCAATTACATTGACAAGGTTCAAAGCATTTTGTATATGTTTCAGGCCAAAACAACTAAAAAGTTATGTATAAAACTATCAATTACCGTAAGTGGAGCCAGTGAGGTAGAAATCATTGGAGCTCTTATAGGAATCAATGTAAACAAATTTAGCACCAGGAAGCTGACCATTGTTGAAACTTTGAACTAACTTTAAGAGTCCTGAATTGAAAAGAGAAATGACATTGTTTATGTTTTCATTGCATCTGCTGCTGTTTCCATGGTATCTTGCCAACTGATATGGTATGCACCCAATTTGCCCTACTGCTGTTACTATCACCTTGCGAGCTCCCAGAGCATACAATTGCTGAAACATTGAATAAAATCCGATTTTTAAAGTATCCAACCGACTGATCAACCAGTTAAAATGAAGTGAAATTCATTACCATTAGCTGACGTGTGTAATCCTTCAGAAGTGCAGCAGCAAAAGTTTTGGGAGTGTAATCAGAACTAGTAGTGTAGAAGTCAGGCATAAAATAGTTGTTAAGGTAGTCATTACTTCCCATTCCAGAATAGAAAATGCATTTGCTAAGATAGGTGCTGAGTGAATTCGGATCCCTTCTGAAAAATCTCCTCATTTCCTGCACGGTATTAGCAAAGTTGGCTACTTGTTCGTTCATTGATGCATGACCTCCCTGCAAAAAAAATAAATAAATAAATAATATATAAATGTTTTAGTTGATACCATACTAATTAAAGTCGTTGGTCTTTTTACCATAATTGGAGTCGACTAAAGCACCATCTAAAAACTATTAATATATAGGGAAATGATTTTCAAAGCGGCCCATGACAAAATGGGGAATAAAAAAATTCTTAGACCCTGTGCTATGACAAAAAAAAACCACTTTAAAAGTAAACTACCCCTGATTGCAGGGGTATTTCCGTTAATAAATAAAAAAATTAAAAAAATGCTGGCCGCTATGTATCACGATTCATATAGATATAGGTAATATGGGATCAATTATTTTAACAATAGTTTTGAAGTGAATAAGCACCAGATTGTTTCCTGTTTCATTCCTAATGCCAGATGCTCCTGATGCATAATTTAATCCTCTCATAATTGCAGGTCCTCTTGTTCTAGCATATGGTGGAATGAAATTTCGAAATCCTAGAAGTTCAGCTGCAAAATACAATTCTACTTTGTTAGTTTATTTCTTATTTTTCAATCTTGAAATCGAAAAAAAAAGGTTCAACTGTGTGCTTGCATTCTTTGACAAAATATTCAAATTTAAACATACACTTATAAAAAACATGAAATAGATTTACCTAATGCATCAACATAAGTTCGACCATTAGTAAACCTTCCAGTGGTGCCTTGTAGAAAGTCGAGACCGTAAGGCCTGTAATTAGCCCTAGCAAGGGTAAGAATCCTGTTATTGTTACCGTTATCCACCAATGAGTCGCCAAATATGAAGAAACAAGGCACTTGTTGTGACCCTTGAGGCTGCGTGCTAGCCCTAAGAGTTAACCACATAAAAACTAGAAAAATTAACAAAACCAATTCACTCTTGCTGCTCATATTTATCTTTTAGCAAAACTTGACCTCTGAGCTCTTAAAGTATGATATTGTTATGCCCTGAAGGTGTTACTATTGGTGCAATTTTATAGTCATCTTCGCCGTTGGGTTCGTTTTGCCATTATTGGATTCATGTGCTATAGAAGTATAATAGCCTAGCTATAGTTTTTACTTTTAAGTTATTTGCATGATAAAGGTTTCAAAAAAGAACAAGAGGGGAATGCTTTTAGTAGTGGGTCATGTGTTACTTTTGCTATGGATTTAAGATGAGAGGGACAATCTTGTGACCTATATTTATAAGGTCATTGGCAATACTTTGCAACTTGCAACTCTAACTATTGTGCCTCTACATACATAAGAATAAATGGATTCTTCTGGCGCAAAATATTTAGTTCAATAAATAAAGGAAAAATGCATTTTCACCCTCTTGTAATATTAACTTTCCTTCTACAGTACAAACATTTGTATGTATACAAATGAAATTAGAACCGTTAAATTACTACTAACTTAATTATAGTCATTGACACTTACAAGATTTAGTACACAAAATAATCAATACTTGTAATTAAATAAAAATAAATTCAATGATTATAATTCTATTTATATAAATACAAACGTATGTACCTGTAGGCGGCAGGGTTCAGCGCGTGTCCAAGTGTTCGGCGACCATGGCACTGTGCGAGCTCAAGGTTTACTAGGAAATACAACAGTGGCTTATAGTCTAAGTCGGAGATGGGAGTCGCCACCCGAATGAAACCGGTGACACACTTTTACAGCAACTGTATCCCACGGAGGGCCCTTAGTAGCCATCCTCAGATATTGGGTTCGGAAACTGAGTATGGGCTTTTGGAATGCCCACCCAACCTTATGGTTGGTCTCCGTTTGTGTTTTATTACTTTTAATTATTAAATTATTTCTTTATTTACATGAAAATTGCAATTTCCTTCAAATAATTCTCAAATTTTGCAATTAAATCCAAATTGTTAATTAAGCCTTTTTTCTTCCAATTGGGTCCATCATTCATCATACAATAAAATATAAAATAAACAGCTAAATTAAAACTAAATGTAAAGCACATGCAAAGAAATGGGGGAGAAAAAAATTACAACCCTTTTATCATGCAAGCAAATAAAATAAGATAAAGTGCACACATAAAGAAAAGATGGAGGAGAAAAGAATTACACCCTTTAATCATGTAAGATAAACATAAATAAAATACAACAAAGATATAAAACTAAACACACAGTGACCAATTTGTCACTCTATTCTATCAACTTGAAACTAGAGTTAGAATTAGTCCTCCAAAAATAAATAAAATAAAATAACCTACAAGAAAATAAATAAGATAGTTTACAAAATAAAATAACGACAATTAAACAAAAGTACAAATTAAAATTAACAAAACAAAATTAAATTTCCTAGAACAATAAAAACAGAAAATAAAATAAATATAGATATCAAAATTTTAACTCATTCAATTAACCCAAATATATTGCAAAAACAATTCAATTAAAATCACCAACATAAAAATATAAATATAAATATAAAACACTATACTAAAATCAAATAAATTATACTGCAAAATTTACCACTTAAATTATTCAATAACTAACAATTCAACGAATATCATTAACTAAATTTATTAAAATTACTTTATGAAACTAAGAAAACAAAACTAAATCTGAAATTAATTACAATAGAAATAACCTAATTTTATCAAATTAATTAAAGGACAAGTTAAACCTAAAAATCCTAATCACCATTGATTATAACAAAATAACAACAGAAATAAATAAAATATTGCACATAAATGAACAGAATTAAGAACAATAATAAAAAAATAAAAATAACATAATAAAGTAAATAAAATAAAATAAATATAAGCAAAAATTAAATTTAAGAAAATAATGCAATACATATATATATATATATAATAGAAATAAAGAAATAAATAAAAATAATAATAAATTTCATTTAAATATATAAATTAGATAAACATAAATACAAATAAAAACAAATACGAAGAAAGAATAAAAGAACAAAAAGCTTAAGTGGCAACAGTGCCAATCAAAACAAAAAAAATGACGAAAGAAGAAAAAAAATATATATATATATATATATATATCAAAATAAAGAATGAATGAAAGGGCAACAGTGTTGGCAAATGAACATCAAATTGACAAAATTAACAATATTGCCCGAAAAAGCAAATGAGAAAGGTACAAAATCAAATTGATAAGCAAGACAAAGAAACATTGAGGCAACAGTGTTGGCAACGGCAACACACTGTTGCCGTTTTTTGAAAAAAAAAATTAATAGTTTATAATAATTGGCCTCAGATTACCTGTTTTACCTTCCCTCCAAAGTAACGCTCCTTCAATTCTCTTACCAAGTTCACTTTCTTCTTTCACCAAAAAAAACTAAAAACCCCTTTCTTACAAAAATTATTTTTTTTCTTTTTTTAGAGTAGCTCTCTCTTTTTTTGTCCTTTGTCTTTTCTCTCTTCTTTTTTTTCCTGTGGTTTTTTAGAGACCCCTCCTTTTCCAATTCTTTTCCCTTTATCTTTTTTCTCACAATCTTCTACTTCCTCTCCTTTCTCCCCACTTCTCTCTAACTTCTTGTCCTAAAAATCTTCCACACTCCTCTCTAACCCACTAACAATCAAATATTTAAAAAAAAAAAAATTTGGGCCAAAAGCCTATTTGAAGAAGAAATTGGGTTTAAATTTTGGACCATTACTTTTTTTGATAGGTTCATTTGGGGATTTTCATCATCGAACTTTCTGATTTCGGGTGGGCCAAAATCGAGTGTTAATGGTACCATAGCAAGAATCCCTTGCACATTTATTTTATTGGATGGAAAGGATAACTGTAAGTAAAAGAATCCAATTTAGCCCCTGCAATTCTAAAATTTTAATCCCTCAAAAAAGAGAAAAAAGCTCTATGTTTTCTCTGTTTCTACTGTTTACTGTTTATATCTTCTCTTTATAAAAGTTCTTGGATTTAGGTGGTTTCTTGTTAGTTTTAAACAAAAAACCACCCAAATCCCTCTTGTTTCTATGTTACAATTTGTTGTTTTATAAATAATCTTGTTTATTTTATGCTTGATATGGGTGATAGCTTTCTGATATCTTTTTGTTGTGATAGCTGTGTTGTTTGGGCATTTTTGCTGGTGGATCTTGTTGTTCCAGAAGCAAGAAGACATCCCCAGTCAAGGAATAGAAGCTTACAAGACAAAGCTCACATCTCCTGCCCTATCCTACCTTCCTCTACATCCTGCTTGCTCACCAACTCTAACGGTTCTCTGAAATCTGTTGTTGGATTGTTGAGTTTTCAAAACTCATGCTGGAGCTTGTCTTCCTCTTATTGCAGCCATGGACATCCCAGCTGCTGCCTCTGTTAATGTCGTTTTTCTTCATAAGTCTAAGGAACACTAGGGTTCCATTTGTGAAGAAGATGATGGAGGGGTTTGGGCCTTTGTTAGGGAGTGGGTTTTATTTGTATTTTCTAGTCCTTGAGCCCATATGTAATATCTTTTATGTTTAATGAATTTATGATGGTTGTTCAAAAAAATTCTAAAATTTTTAATAAAATCATTCAAAATTTTTATTTTAACCATGGTTTATTGGTGCCAAAAATCATAACCTTTTCAACTTTTGCAAATTTATAATAAACTTTGAAATTTGGCAAAACTAACTGAATTTGACAAATTATTTGCAACTTAACACAATTGCAATTTTATCAATATATGATATTTAATGTGAAATAGCTAATCGCTATTTTTGTGAATTTAACATCCATATCATCTAAATACAAATTATTATAGTTAGTTAGACTTCAATCTCAAAATTTTTAAAAATATATAAAATGGGAATAAAAATTATTTAATTTGTAAAGAATATGTTCATCTCCTTTGCTACCTTCATATGAATGTGAGACTATAATAATAGATATTAGCTAATTCATCTCAAATGCTATGTGTGTATTTTATTTTTTTAATTCATGACCCAATCACAATTGTGCTAAAAAAATTACAAATAATATGTCGAATTGGGCTAATTGTAACAAATTTTAAAGTTTGGTATAAATTTGCAAAAAGTTGAAAAGATTGTGATTTTTTGTATCAATTGGCCCTTAACTAATTATATGATTAAAATTACTAAAATAACTCAGCTAAATTTATTAAATATCTCTAAAAATTATGCGTTTTCAATTTTTTTTTATTGTCTAATTAAGATGTAAATCATCTATTTCTAATAAATTTATAATAGTAAAATTATATAAATTTAAAAATTATAAAAATATTCATCACGAAATACATATATTTTAATACTTCATTAAATATATAATTAATTAATGAAAAATATGAATACAAAAAAAAAAATTAATCCGTGATAAAATTTTAACTGATTAAAAAGACATATGAGTTATTTTTTTGTATGTCCACGAGGTGTCCTGGACGGACCCCAATTATGGGAGGCACCTTTAAGCCCGTACTACATCCAGACTAAATTTCTGCTTGCACCGGGTCGGCCCACGAAGGGGTAAAGTGCTCCCAATCAAGGCATTTCCATACATGAGCATGGTTCGAACCCCTGACCTCACTTAAGGGATGAGAGCGCCGAACCACTCACACAAACCCTGATTGGTAAAGACATATGAGTTATTGGTAAACAAAATATAATAAATCATATTCACCCATGTATATAATTTACAGCTTAAAACAAATCATTGGTGTATTATTTTTTATATAACTATATATCTATTTTAAAAATTTTAAAATAGTTTTAATACCAGTAATAATTTCTTAGTTATAACTTACATACTATTCCAATATGATTAAGGTTTATTATATTTTTTAAATATGAGAAATTTAAATTTATTAATGATATTAAATAATTTAAGTAATAATTTAAATTTAAATTTTGTAAGCTCAAAGATAATATTACAATAAATTATTATTTTATTTATTTAAAAATTAATTAATAGAATTATTAACTTGTTGAATATTAATTATAAGATAGATGATTATATATGGTGGAACTTTTATTTGATAATGATGTAAAATTATTTGATCATGTATGAATTTCTTGTCATTTACTGAATATTAATTAGGAAAATTTACAGAATTAGACACTTTTTTCTACCTCGTTTACAGTCAATTACCCTATCTTTTATATAAATTACAGGAGTGTCTAATTTAGTTTTCACTCGTGCCCTATTTTTTGTTTTGTTTTCAAGAGTACCCATTTTACTTTTTTTTTATTCTTCTTTGTTTTTTTAGTTGGTTTTTTATTTTTTTCTTTCTCTTTTTTTTTCCTTTTCCTTTTTTATTTTTTTATTATTTT
>CATIWK010033133.1:0-27805 GCA_949634005.1 Mallotus japonicus | reverse complement strand
ACTTCATGACTGCTTTGAAACAAATAAATTAGCTGCTCCTATACATAAAGGTAAAAATAGACACTTCTATTTCTGCTTCAATCTTAAAGACATTTGGGCAAGCTCTTGAATTATTTAAACTAATTAATCTATAATTTTTTTTTATTATTACAATACAAGATATGTCTTTGCATTTCATTCAATATCAAACTCAAAGTAATATATAGTCACCAAGTTGATTTATCTATGCTCTCAATGCATTGTGATGTCACATTAGACAATTTGAGCTCTAAGTGAATTTTTTTTTTTAAAGGACTAAAGCAAACCCAAACACCATTTCATGGGACACCTAGCTATCAATTGAATGATGTCCTTTTGTTGAGGGTGTGAAGAAATACATTCACAATGTATCAATGCTAACTTCAATCGAAGGTTCTATCCATGAAGTTGAGTAATTAAATTAGAGCTGAAATTACCTGGCAAAGAAATCTGTGTGTATCAAAAGCAGTTTGTATGTCTCCAGTTACATAGAAGCTAGCGTTCTTTGAAAAAGAGAAACCAACTCCAGCAGGTGAATCCAGATAAATTATATTCGCAACCTGAAGTGTCAACGAGAGGGAAAAAAAAATTCTGTTAAATTGGAGAAAAAAGTACAGTCTATAGAAAAAAAAAAATGAAAATGAAAGGATTTTATTGGATATAAGATTAACCTTAGACCAGCTATATTTATTGACATGCAATGTAGGCAATTGCCCTTTAACCTTTCCTTCTTCAAAATCAAATGGCCCTGTGGAATTCCAATAAGAAATTTTTTTCTTTTTACCATAATGAGACAATTTAATCCATGGAAATAAATAAATAAAATTCTTGTTTTGTCACTACTCAGAAACTGCATTAAAAAGCTAAAGAGAGAAATGGCATCAGAAGTGGACAATTAAAAGACAAGTTGCAGTGGTATAAATGCAAGAAAAAGAGACAAGACATTGCCATTGGCATGCAATAAAGGTAAAGAAAAGGAAAGAACCATGTTCATAGACGAAGCCATCTAGGCTAGAGCAACCAGGTCCACCATTGAGCCATAACACAACTGGATCCTTCGTTGGTTCTCTTTCTGATTCAACAAAATAGTAGAACAGGTTCTTGCTAGAGGTCTTATTGTTCATAGACGAAGCCATCTAGGCTAGAGCAACCAGGTCCACCATTGAGCCATAACACAACTAGATCCTTCGTTGGTTCTCTTTCTGATTCAACAAAATAGTAGAACAGGTTCTTTGTAGAGGTTTCATTTACCCGCACGCTGATATACCTGAAACATCAACACCATTTACTTTATACATGCATCCCCATCAATTCGCCTGCCTCCATTCACATGTATCAATGTTATATTCTAATTAAAGACTTATTTTCATTTTCATCACTTTTCAGATAAATCTCTTACTCTTATCAGTGCAGACTTAGAGCACAATATAATACACTAATAGGTACATGGCATCCTGCCATAATGCCAATTTTTTATAACAAAATAATTAAAAAAAAAAACATTGAAAAGCGGAAAGAAACATATATTTAGGACTTACCCTGAGTAATGCTTGGAGGGGAAGATGCCAATGAAGCCAGGAAGGTAAGTGACCAAAGCATGCAGAGGAGCTGCCTGACTTAGCTCGAAATTCAAAAGCAAGCAAACGGACATGTAGATAAAGAAAATTTTGTTCATGGCCACAATCATAGAGACCCAAAAAAAGAAAAAACCCTTTTGGTCTGTACTCTCTGTATCAAACAAAAATGAGCAGTCAAGAGTGTGAGATAAGATGAGAAAGGAGAAGAAGAGAGACCAAGAGAGCTTTGAGAAACTTATATTTATGGAGATAAATCAATATTGTAAAATATGTAAATATTGGTGCAATGATTCATAAGATGAATATATATATATATATGCAAAGAATAGGAGTAGTGATGATGATGGGCTATAGTTGGCAGAATCAAAGTGTATGGTTGTCACTTTCTTATTTAGGATGGAGAGTGTATCTGCTATTTGTAAAATAAAGATTTACCCACCAAACCATTAATCTTTTTGTTCTTTTTTTTCCTTTGCCGTTGCCAATGGCAATAATAACAACCTTGCGTTGACCATGCCAAGTCCAATACTTTGATGGTTAGATACTCCATTTCTTTTTCTTATTTTTCCTCTTTATACTATATTTGTTACACTTATTGCTTTTTTTTTAAAAAAAAATCAACTTTCCTTAAATTGATATTTATATTTATAATAATATCTTTTTTCTGTTTTAAGTAATAAAAATTAATAGTGGATTTTATGTTATAGTTAAAACATATTTTAACATTTTTGTTACATTTTCTAAATTTATATATAAATTAATATATAATTTTTCCAATTTGTTTGGATTTGTTTTTATATTTGCACATGGATTTAAGAGAGAGAATTACTATAATATAGATGAAGGATAATTACTCATTAGAAAAATCATATGATATGGAGAATATATATATAAATGGAATGTTTTAGTAAATGCAAAAAGATAATCTATATTTTCATTATCTTGTTCAAATTAATGTGAATAAATGAGTAAAAATATATTTAAATATTTACTATTTTTAAAAAGAATAGTACATAAATAATTTTTTTAAATCAATCTGCAAGCAATTTTTTGTTCGAAAAATTTGCATGTAAAAAAATTAAAATCTTTTTTTCAACATAAAATTAATTAGTCAAATGTGAAATAATTTTTTTTAAGATGTATTATAATTTATTTGGGAAAATAGCAAGTTAAGGAAATATTAAAGAAGTAAATATTAATAGAAGTTAAAATAGTTTTTTCATTTAAATTCTAAATTTAAATAACAATAATAATAATAATAAATGAGTGAGGTGCAAAAATTCTCAACCAAATTTCCATTATGATATTGTATGTAAGAAATCAAGATGTTGCACTTGTAAAATCGTTGAATATTATGGATGATTAAAAGAAAAATCTGCTCATTAATTAAGGAGTAATTATCTTCAAGTATATTATGTTACAATGTGAAGATGCCCCGTATCTAATTGATTAATTTACAACAAAAGTACTTGAAATACTGATTTTCTATTTTTAGGGGGTGAAAATATAGCAATTATAGAAATTTAGTTTTTTTTTTAATTAACACCCTAATAATTATTAATTTGTATATGCTAAAACTTAACAGCTAAAAAAAGTTTTATTATGTCAATGGGCGAATAGTTAAGTAATAACTCCTCTTTAAGACATTTTGAGATATAAGGTTCGAATTATGTAGTTTAATTTAAAAGAGGATAATTACTCCAGTTGTGCAGTCCATATGGGACAACTATCTCATGCCCTTGCCTTATTAACCAAACTGATAAAGTTTTACTGTTATCGAGAATTGAAAAAGAGAAACTTTTTAAAATCATATTTCATTTGTGTTCAATGTATTTATGTATTATTATAAATATATTTAATTTTATCTAAATCGAATTAAATTAATTACAATCTAATGGACTCCAAATAGTGTGTATGTTTTTATTTCAAAAAAAAAATAGTGTGTATGTTTTACTGTTTTAATAGAAAAAAAATAATAATAATAATAGTAGTAGTAGTAGTAGGAGGTTGATTATAAATTATAATACTACCTTAAATTAAGAGTATTAATTGGTCTAGATTGATGTGGAAAATGTTGAGCCTATGACTCATGAACAGGTGGGAGACGATATCACAAAAACCTTATCCAAAACCAAAGAAAACAAATGCCTCTAAAAAATAATTCAAACCAACACCACATGCTTTAGCAAACAGAATGGAAAGAGATGAGCTCCTACTCTGTTTCCTTTGCTCTGGCATCCTCCTCTCCACCCACTTCTGCTGCTGCTTTTCGCCGCCAAAGCTTCCCCGGTAAATGCATATTCACCACCTCCAGGCCCTTCACTTCCTCCTCTCCTCACCACCCTTCTCTACTCAGAGGTTTGCTCAACATTTTGCTGTCTTGTTTTTTTCTTTGTTTGATTTTATAGTGTGTGCAAGATTTTGCTGTATTTTGTGCTTCTTGTGACTTTGTTGCTCAAGATGATTCCTGAAGTGATGATTAGTATGTGGCCTTGGCTAAATTGCTCTTGATGATGCCTGCAGTGACTAATGATTCTAGTAGGACTGAACTGTCATCTGATCTTGCCACTGAAAGATCAGATGCCGATAAGATTGTTGATGGCATGGATTTTGGCGAGCTTTGCAATGAGTTTGAGTGTGTTAGTAGCCCCTTGGTTGAATCTTCGGCCAGACAACTTGCCCGCGATATACTAGAGCTACGTGAAGGCAATCGTGCACTAGGAACCTTTGCAGTTTCTGTAAAATACAAGGTAGTGCTTCCTCCTCATCATCCTGCAGATCATATCATCCTTGCCTAAATTGCTTGTTACAGGCTTAACAGATGTGCAGCAAGTGAACTAAAAGTTGAAATGCAAATTCAGACATGATTTATTGCTCTTTTCTTACTTAGTAATTGCAGGATCCCGTCAGAAGTTTTACTGGCCGTGAGAAATACAAGAGACCGCTGTGGGTGACCACTGCACTTGACAACCCTTCTGCGGTGAGAACTCTACAGATTCTTCTCCAAGAGCATTAGTTTTAGTTTCTTTTGGTTTATCTCTTCTTATTCTCGCAGACCGTACAAGAAATGGTGATGCTGTCAACAAGTGTGTTGAGTATCAAGTGGACATTAAGAGGGAAGCCTAAATCTTTTCTTGCCAGTGTAGGAGGAGATTTGATAATTAAAGTGAATTCTCAATTCACTTTAAACCAGATTAGTGGCCAAGTGATTGAGCATGAAGAGTTTTGGGATTTATCAGATTCATCATCCATAGCTCAGGCATTTTTCTGGATATCACGCCGTCTGTTCGCCACAATTGAGACTGGAAAAGATTTGTCTGATTTTTTCAAGAACCTGACAACCAGGCTTCCAACGGAAAAGGAGAACTTGGAGATTTTTCCTGACCCTTCTGGTGATCCAACAAAAGTGAGCTCTTTTCTTTAGCCGACTTCAAATCCTTAACTGATGGATGTCATGCCATGCCATTTAATCTAAATTCATGCTTTGTACGCAGTTCTTTCAAAGGGACGACGGCTTCCAAAGAGATGCATACCAAATCGCACTATTTCTTGCAGTAATATATTTAGTTGTACAGTTCTTGAAGACAACGTTGTAAAGCGTATCTTCCATGTAATAATCTAATATTTGTATAGTACGCTTTACCAATTAATACCTGCAAAATAAGCGTATGAAAAGCCATTTTCCTGAAAAAGTGCCCTAGGCTCTCCAGGATTGACAGAATAGCTATGTAGAATTTGGCTCTCTGTTCTTTTCATTTTCCTTTGCTTTTTTTTTTTTTTTCCTCCATCCCCATCAATCCTACCACATCTAAATCCAAGCAATACAGCCAACAATTACAATGATTAGACCTCAATGGATAAGGTTGTAAAAGGAACCAAATGCAAGGCAAAATTAACATGGCAACTAGAAAGGAGAGCTAGTATAGTAATATCTGGAGATTAATGAAAGAACTTTTTATTCACTGAAAAACATTGACAGGAACCTATATGTTAAAAAAAGAAAACAAAAATACAAAAAAAAAAAATCATAAATAATGTATGTATGTATGCGAGTGGAGTCCTGTGCCCAAGAATTATCAAGCAGACTTCTGGTTACATTATGGTACAAGGAAAACAAATAATGCTGTAGCAATTGTTGCTGATCATGAGAACCTATAGAAAACAAACACTAGTAACAAAAATGTCATAACTCTTCCATTTATCAGTCGGGAAGCTGAATTAACATTGTGGTATCCAACAGAATACTGTGCACCAGAACTTTCATCCTTCACTTTGATGCTTGAAGTGCCTATATGAAACAAAAAATGCCATGAGAGAGAGCCGGATTAAATATTTGATTTAAAGATAACATAGAGTCCGCTAGAATGGGGAAAAGCATCAGAAGTGAAAAAACATTTTCTGATGAATCAAGCACACAAACTAAGGCATCAAACCTAAAAATGATGGGAAAAAATTCAAGATACTCACAGTTGTAATCTGTCCATCCAATGGCCTGATTTTCGAGATCATATAAAACAAGCTTATTTGAAAGCACCAAATCTGCATTGAAACCAATTAGTGAGTGAAAAACCACAACCATCTAATACCAGCTACAAACTCTGCACAATTGAACTACTGTGCCTCTACTTTTAACAACTTAATTAGCAAACCAAAATTTGCACAATGGAACCCAGAAAGATTAAAAGCAGGCTCCAAGGCATTTTAGAAAGAGCAGCTCAGATAAGAATGTAAAGCAATGAGTTCTATCTGACAAGTACTTTGTCTATTACACCTGTCTATAATTCAATGAATTGCAAGTCATTAACTAATTGCAGGATGAGAGATATATAGGAGTATTCATTTTTTCATTATTCATCATGACAGTTGACACCACTGCTGTAAATGTCGTTAGAAGGCAGAATCCCCAGCATTAAAATACCCAGTTGTGGGGTTCCAGACACCACTGCTGTAAATGCAGTTACAATTTACTTAAGATTGCTACATATTGCACCATCCACATTAACTAAATTTAGAATCGAAAAAGAATTTAAGACCATACCTCCCAAAAGAGTCATATCCCTACCATCCTTAGATTGCATCCCACTGTTTTGCCAACCAAAACACCATACATCATCCTACAAAAAATCATGAAAATTTGAATTATTTGGTCAGAAAACTATAAATATTACAAAAACCAATATTCAATATTCAGAAGAGCTAGTTATAAAATTTAGACAATTTAAAAGCACTGAGAATAAGGATAATCACTATGCTTACAAGTGTTTACTTACACGAATTAGGAATAAATAGTCATGAGGATTAACTGTCAAAGCAAGTGAACCTTCAAAATGAAGCTTGACAACTGGAAAACCGTCATCGACACTGCAAGAGTACAAAAAGAGAAAATTTGAGAACTCTCACATTTACGATAAGGGACAAAAATGCATTTTTTTGAAATCGACAAGTGCTACCAGCAATGGACTAAGAAAAACAATCTAATGCAAGACAAAACAAACATTTACCACAGCACAACATTGAAATAAAAGTAATAATAAATGAATTTAACAGGGAAATTTTAGAGGAATAATTGCGCTTGGCACCTTACTTTCCACTGAACTGAAAACAAGTGAACTGCTCCTCAACAGTATGCAATTGCAATGTAGGTTGCTGAGCAATAATCTGATACACCCAAAAGAAAAATATATTCAGGACAAGCCCCAAACACAAAAAATAACAAACTTAAAATAAATACAATATATATCATTTACATACCTTATTCATCATTGCCTCATAAACCACCTCAGGAAGATATGCCAACGTAGTACCACTGTCAATTATTGTTCCTCGTCGATCTCCAGTATCAAATACATCTGTTGGAAGTTCCAGAACATTACCGCCCACCTCTATTTCCTTCATATTTACATTGTAATGTGGCCTAAAGTATAGTAATGGGAAAAATAATCATTAAACAAGACCTCACCCAATTGAAGAAAGAAAAACAAGACATTCAATAACAGCTGCTTAAAAAAGAATGACCAAGTGTGAGATATAAATTAAGGCCCCAAAATCTGTTCACGAAAAATTCATAATTAATATTCATTTTAAAAGCTGTAAGAGTTTGCTATGCACTTATGCCCTACCAAATTCAACAAACACCTCAATTCGCTTTGGGTGCCAACCAAAGCTCCTGCGAATTTATATGCATTAGAGGAATGAGTAACACAAGAAATATTTAGGGGATACTGTGATGACGAGACTTGCTTCTTTCTTTTGTCTACTTTATGTTAATTCTACATTCTTCCTTTTAATTGCTCTATTGAATAAAACAATAAACAAGATTTACGATCAAAATCCAAGAAGCAAGCTCAATTACAATATGATGAAAAAGGTGCGCAAACTAAAAGCAGCATCAAACAATAAGAGAATGCAAAGAAAGTTAAGATAGTTTCACATACTGATTTGCTACCATTGGAGTTGTATTTACTTTTGGTGAGACCACTTCCCCAATGGCAAAGATTCCACCTCCTTGTTGATTGTCTAGGCAATGTGCAAACATTCTTTTAACCTTTCCAGCTGCAGCAAGTTGTGAAATCATGGATGAGTTTGCTTGCCCAAATCCAATTATTCCATCCAGTGCTTCACTGGATGTACCTAACTCCCCAGATTGTTTAGCTCCACAACTGTCCAATGCAAGCACATTCATTGTGAAAATAAGCAGCAACTCAATTAATATACACTTTAAATTAATTGAAAACCAAGAATGAAGAACATGTATATATGCAAAGACAGCAAATCAAAGTTCTATACAAGTACATGACATACGAGCTCATTTCTTACACAAACCAATCCAATAAATAAAAAAAATAACCCATTTCAGGGATATAATACATCCATCACTGACTCAACAGTCAACACCTTGATTTCAGTCAATTAGCAAGACGACGTACAACTTTTCAATGATTTAAATCATAAGAAATGGTTCTCATCATTCAAAGAAAAAATAAACTTTAGCAAATGTAAGTACAATTACACAAACATGCCAAAAGTAAGTGTTATCATGCACCTAGAAAAATTGCAAAGGTCATACACAGGTTTCCTTGAAACTCACCCAAATACAACACTTCCATTTCCTGCTGATGTTTGAAGATTTCCAGTCACTCGATCAAACTGCAGGTTGTCCTTCACAAAGAATCCAGCTGTTGAGCTTCCATCGCCATATACAACATTGTATTGACAGGGCAAGTCCTTTGTGCAACCCTGAAGTACACCATTGTATGTAGCAGCACAAAAATCATCATCACAGTAAATTCTTGTTGCAGAAGAAGAACTGTTTGGATCATATAATGTCAATTTTACCTGTTACAATACAAAACCATACCAAAAAAAAAAAAGTTCCTCAAACCGAAACGAGAGTCAACCTAAAACATAGCAGACAAGGAAAATTGAAATTTAAGGTATCATTTGCAAACATGCTAAGAAAAATTAAAGAGAGAGATTGAATTTAGGTTCACAGAAGCATACACCGAGGTCGCTTTTGGTGGGACACTTATCGCAATTGGCACAATTCACCCAAAGAATATCACTTCCGGTATCAACTTGAACATAGTAATCCTTTGGTGGGTTTCCAAGTCCAATTTTAGCAAAATAAAGGCTAAAATCAATGAATGAAGATAGAAACCAGGTAAGCATTCAGAATAATAAAATAAACAAAAACAAAATTCTTTGATAGATAAAATTGAATAAGCCATCATCAATTAAACCCAATTCAACCCCATACCTGAAAACAATATATACATATATAAGCACCAAAATAATGGAGAAAAAACAAAAAGAAAGAAATAAAGACAAGAGCTTTTGTGGGTAAAATTTAATAACAATAATCAACTAAGCCAATCCATTCCTATATCAATCGTAGCAAACAACAGAAGAATAAATAAATAGATAAAGTTAGAGATTGCTAATAGATTGGATCTATAACAAGCTCCGGAATCAATGTCCTGAAACATAGGAAAACAAACACAAGTTCTGAAAAAGACAACAATAGAGAAACTAACCCAGCTTCAGCAGGATGACCATTGCCACCTAAAGGAAGATCAACGGCAGAGAGAATTCTGTGGTGACGACGAGCATCATGTTGTTTTAAAGCAGCAAGACTACGTTCTTTAGCAGCAAATTTATGTTGCACATTAAAAACAAAATTCGCATTCGCGAAACACAAAACAAAACCCAATTCAACAAAACCCAGAAACAAAAAAGCTTTTACCAATCTCGTCAGATCCATAATCACCATTCACCGCCACCAAATCTGAAGGTCACCCTCAGAAACCAAAAAGAATTTTAAAAATCTCGCCTTTTTTCTCTACTGAGGTGGCGGGTGGTAATGGGTATTTGTTGATTGCTCCAAAGAAAAAATAGAAGAAGAGAAAAGAATCAAGAACCGAAATTGCGCGTTTTGGAACGGCAAACGACAACCAGTTAGAAAACAGTGTGAGAATTAAGGAAAAATTTCTTGGTCTTTTACTATATTTTCTCTGCGTTTGCGTGCGTGTCCCTCTGTATTTTAGTTATTAGATTAATATCTAAAAAGAAGCAAAGTGGGTGTTACGGCTTCTATCCATTTTTTCTATTTTTAGATTTGCTGACTTTGTTCTCTTTCATCTGCACGTTGTTGTCTGTCTTCCTTTCCTTCAATTCCTGTGTTGTCTCTGCGGGCAAGTCCATATTTTTCTTTCTTTTTTTATAGTATGGTTAAAATGTTTTAATTTTCAATTATAAGAGAAGAAGGCGAAAATAGGAAAGTTCGAATATTGTTGTTTACATTTTTTATCACTTAAACTTCTCGTGCAGAATTTTTCTGGGAACATGTTCATTGTTTTTTTTTATTATTATTATTTTTGTTTAAATTGTTGCTACATTATATTATAGTTCTTAAATAAATAAATAAATAAATGAAAATAGTTTAGGGTAATTTAGATTTCATTCATTTTAATTTTCAATCCATTAAAATAGAAATTAATTTATATTAAAAAAAAAACCAATCCAAAATTAGCTAAATTCTTAATCGTTACAAAATTTCTTTGTGAATCTTAAATACTTTATAATAATTTTTTTTTGTTTTATTTATAAAATTTTGGAAGAGGATTTGATTTTTGTAATGGTCATAAATTAAATTCATGTTTTTTTAATATTATAAAAAATTATTGTTTAATTATTTAACATTTGATGTGCTTTTTTTATATATATATATAAAGAAGCAAATAACATGAAATGAAAAAGAAAAAAAAAAGTAATTTAGTGATTTTTGTCCATTGCTAAAGATAATCAGTTTAATATATACACGGTGCAAGAGTAATGCATTTTGCTTTTTAGCTCGTCAAAAGAGCATTACAACATGGATAACACACATACACACAAAATCACTCATTATCCAATTTGTTTGGAGGATTTTAGCCAAAAAAAAAGGGGGGGGGGGGGGGGGGGGGAATTATTTGAAAAGTAAATTTATATTAACATGTGCCATAATGAATACTAATGTTTTTAAAAATGTGTTATTAAAATATTTAAGCACATATATCCAACGACAATGAAAATTTTATTATATTTTAAAGAAAAAAATAATTGCCAATGATTCCTAATCTAAATGGCTAAATGACTTCTAATAGTATTCAAGAGATCCAAATTCGAGTTACATCTTTCATCCTGTTGTATATTGACAAAAAATAATAATAATAAATAAAAATATAAGAAAATTAATTAAGGATAATATGTAATAAAGGGATTTTTTTTTTTTTTTTGAGCAAATGTGATAAAGGGATTTTGGTGGAGTGGAAAGGGCATGTGGTGGGTTGTTCAAGTTTCTCTTTCCAGCTGCAATTTGCTTGCTCCTTCATCTTTCTATTTACCTTTTTTAACACTTACTTATGTTCCATCTTTCTTAATTTATAGGGAGATTTTTGGCCGAGTGTATTGCACCCAATGGTAAGATCTAAGACAACACATCAAAATATTGGTAACTTCATTGATTAAAATAAGACATGTGTCTTGTGTTTTAAATCCTACCATGGGATGTATATACATCCAGTGTAGGGAAGAATCTCCCAAATTTATATATTTCTTAATACACATATATATATATATAGTATTTATTTTTTATATTAAATAATTAATACATATTCATCTAATATATATATTCATTGAAAATATATATAGTGATGAAAAGATTCAGTTAATTCTTTTTGAATTTTTTGTTGTTCCTATAATTTCCATAGCAAACACCAATGGTAGTATTTAATCAAGAAAATATATTATTAAATTTTATATGTATATATTCAATAAAAATTAATTCATAATAACTAATTAACGTTTCTCATGTTTGAATTGTTATATATATTGTTGTATTAATTAGTTATTAAAATTTTTATCACCTATTATAATTTTATACTGATCAAATTAGATTAGTTAATGTTTAATAAATTCTAGATATGGAAAATAATTTATAGTACAATTTATAATAAATCCAAATGTATATTCTTGGAATTTCAGCAATAAATTTCAAGACTTTGTGCGGTTGACTCAATTAAAATTGGGTCATTGGGCAAAGGCAAAGAACAATCCAAACAAGAAGGTGGATGGAATTTATGAGCCATAATGCAAATAGTAAAGTTAGTAGTAATTACTAATATTTTTGTGTAGAACATGAAGTGGGCTATTAGATAGATGGCCACCAAAGCCAGTTGATTAGCATGCCGGCATGGCATTACAATATCAAATCGAGTCTACCCATTTGTCTCTTTTCTATTGAATTAAGAATTTTGGATTTTGAGATGTTTTGTGTGTTTCAATTAGATTATTTTGATCTAAACAAAGTCTAATCCAACTCCATTATGTATATAAGTGGCAGATTATGCTAGGACTACTAGAAGGGACCTAGATTTTTATATAATTTTTTAAATTAAATATTTAGTTTTTGTAATTTCTTTAAAATTTTATAATTATTATATTGTAAAATATATTTTTGATACTCATCTAATTAAAAATGATGATGATTGGCCAATTTAAATTTCTACCCATGTTCCCACATTTGTAATAAATATTATTTTAATTCTTCTAAATTTTTATCTAATTTTTTTAATTAATAAAGAGGTCATTCAATCTAAATATTAGTGAACTACACAATAGAAAGCAATGCTTTTATTTTAAATCAGATAAAAATAAATTTCATAAATCAATTAACGTAAAATTCAAATTATGTATCTCTTAATATTTTTGAAGAAGAGTAACTATTTAACTACTCATTCACTAAGTGACAAAAATATTTTTAGTTAAAATGAAAATTACCTTTTGTCTCTTTAAATCTCCATCCAATTACCTTACGTTAGAGTATCAATGAAATTATAAATTTTTGTTCTCCAATATATAGCATAATTAATTTTTATTAATTAGTTTTTATATATATTTTAATAATTCAAAATATAGACTACTTGATTCAGCTTTTTTCGGTTTTTTTTTTTTTTTACATAAAATCAGTAAAAAAAAAAAAATCTAGCATGGCTACCACTCTATATTATATAACTTACATATGCAGCTGTTTGTATGCTAGTTTGAGAATGCGAAAAGCACCAATGAAGGAAGAATCACTACGGAGGACTCCTTTCTTGTTTCTTAAGAAACTCCATGAAGCATTTTGTGGGGTTGAATGGTTAGGGAAATTTTGGATGCCAATGCATTGTTTGTTGCCATCAAACTGGCCCAAAAGGTGACCAAGGCGACTTGGCTGTCAATAGGAAAATGATGTAATGAGACCATTTATGTGCTGTCTAAACATGGGTTTCGAGGAGTCGGCATCAGATGCAATTTCAACTTCTGCAAGTGACCATTTGCCTTCTGAAAAGCTATTGCATCGATCTCCCATATGTTGAGTTCACAATTTTTATTTTATTTTATTTTTTTTTAAGTGTTGGACTTGAGCCTTGATACAGAGGCTTACAAACACTTACTGTGAAACTTTAAGACAAACACAAGACTTTCAAAAATGACTTATGGATATACAATCTCCTATGATAAAATTATTATTTGTGTATTATATTATGAGATATATAATAAAATGTCCTCTTGAGTTCCTATATTAACACTGAAATTTAAGATTTATTTTTTTTAATGTCAATCACCAAAGTCTAAAATGTATTGGTATTTAATTAATTCAGTTCGATTGAATATAGAACCATAAAAAAAGTAAATGTATTTTAACAATTAATTTAACGTGACTACATATACTATTTACTTAAATTTAAAACGTTAATGACACAAGGACACCTTGCGGGCAATTAGAGGTGTAATCGAGCCGAGCCGAATTGAGCTTTGGCTAGTTTGGACTTGGTTCGTTTATAAACGAGCCGAGCTTATTATCTTACATGGTGTTCACGAGCTATTCGCGAGCTTAAACGAGTCTAAAGAAATTTTATAAAATATAAATTATAAATTAAAATTATACATTCCAAAATTAAAAATAAATTATAATATATTTGATAAAAATTATAATTTTATTCTAATAATATATTTTTAAAATATTTTTTACAATACAAATTTATATATTATATATCTAAAATCAAATTAATATACATTAAAATTACGAGCTGGCTCACAAGCTTCTATTCTAACTTGTTCGCGAGTTTTATGAGCCGAGCTTTGTATAGTTTGAGTTTGACTCATTTATTAAACGAACTTTAATATACGAGCTCGAACAAGCTTTTATCACATCGAACACCGAACTACTCGCTAGTAGCTCGGCTCATTTACACTCCTACGGGCAACAACCACAATTAATTGTGTTCATATCTTTTGTAGAAAAATGAATTTCTCTGGATTATGGAACACAATGAAAATATTTTGGTATCCTTATAATTTATGGTCATGACGTGGGAAGATAAGGATGCAAAATAGGCCCCCATTATTTTTGCAATTGGTCTGTTGCATCATAAAAAGATAAAGCCATTCTTGGTGATGACAATAACAACTTTCATCTAATTATTTATTTATTTTCTAAGGGCAAAAAGCTTAATTTCTTTTATGTGAACAGCATGGAACTACCTTGAGAAATATCATTTTTAAATTGACATTCCCATAAAAATAATAATAATAATAATAATATTGAAGTTGACATAACATGCAATGATTTTTTCCTCAAACTTAAATGGAATGATTATATGCCTCTCATTCTTTTTTTCCCAACCATAACGTAGCATATCATTTTTGTTCACAAACTCTAACACACATAGATCTAATTAAGGCAAAAAAAGTGTCCCAATTTCTCAATTTTCTTCTAAAAAAATCTTATAACAATTAATTTAACGCGATATATAGCATACACCTCGATTCTTTTAATGTTTTATTTTAATTTTTTTTAATAAATAATTTAACATGACTGCATGTATCAAGATTTAATTTGAACCCCTTTTTCATTTGTTACATTCTAAAAAAAAATTCAATAATTAATTTAATACTACAATTCAAACGCAACGGCATGCATCTGCATATACCACAATTCGAAATCCATTTTTTCAATGTTTTATTTTAAAAAAAAATCTCCTAACAATCAATTTAACATGATTATATACATTACGATTTGAACTTCCATTCTCTCTCTCAATGTTAAAACCTCTTAATGACATGAGTCTGCATATAAGTACAGATGAAGAGCCTCACATACAGGTAAGTATCCTAACTTCTTGCTTGGGAATTGTGCGCCTATTTACTTTGCCTCAATTTGTCAAGCAAACTACGACAAAGGGGGGTAACTGCAAGCATCCAATTTTCGGGATGATTTGAATGTGGATGCAACGAGGATCCGATGATGAAATTAAGATCGAAATTAGTACTCGGATTTCGATTCTTGAATCTCAAGGACTTGATTGTTAAGTTTTAAAAGTTCTTTTAAGGACCTAATTGAAAATTTCCCTTTTTCTTTTGTGGGTCAATTTTAAAATTTTAAAAAAATCAAAAGGGGCTGAATTGTAAAAATTCCAATCGGAATTATATATTTCTAATCAGAAATATATAATTTCGATTGGAATTACACATTTTCGATCATAAATACACAATTCCGATCAGAATTACACACTCTCGATTGGTTTCCAACACTGTTTTACGTATTTTGATTTTCTAAAATTAATTTTTCTTAATTTTGATTGGTCCAAAAATAAAATCAGAGTTAGATAATGACTCTGTTTAGTGATAATCATTGATTATTACTATTTATTTGATTTTTAAAAGGTTTTTTCTCCTGTTATCAAATCACAGGAGGAGAACAACTCACGTGAACCTAAATTTTCTAGGTTTATGTCCTCTATATAAGTGTATCGTTTTACACAGAAAAGGGAGGAAGTCTTTTTTGGAGTCTTTTTAGAGGTCTTTTTGAAGAAAAATCACAGAGAAAAATCAAATATTTTCTTTTGTTTTCAAGCAAGCAAGCAACATTTGAGAAGGAAGATCAATCCAAGCACTTGATTTCAAGCAACCAAACGGTGAATCAACAAAACTTTGAGGAGAAATCAAACAGCATCACATTCTTCATCCCTTTGTTATTTATTTCAGTTTTCTTTTTAATTTTATTTATTTTTCTTATTCTAATTCTTTTCTTTAATTTCTCATTTTTTATTCTTTGATTTTGTGGGAGATTCACAACTATGGAATAGCTATGGAGATCAAAACCGAACTAGTCTACAAAAATCCATGAAAAGACATGGATACAACCTAGTTTGTCTTCTTTATCTTATTTTTATTGTTTTTTATTTTATTTGCTTTGTTTTTTATTGTTTGCTTTGTTTTTTAATTGATTATTCAATTTTTATGTTGTATTTACTACTTGCTTTGTTTTATTATTTATTTTTATGGTGTAGATTGTAATAATCCCATTAGTGGGATCATAGTGACATCTTTAGTTTATTGTTTGTTTTAAAATTGATTAGTAAATTAGGATTAATTTGGAAAAAACCCTAACTAGAATTAATGGAGATTGTAGTAAATTTAGGTTGGATGAAATTGAATTAGGGTTAGATATTATTTGAATGCACGTTTTAATTCTTTTATTTATTCGTTATGGTTTTTTATGCTTTAATTGTTTTGTTTAATTTTATTTTATATTTTATATTTTATTTAGTTTATTTTATTGATTTAATTTATTGTTTTTATGATCATGATTATGATTGTTTGTTGTGTTTTCTTTAAACTCATAATTTTAGGCTTTTAGGTTTAATAGTTAGATTCACCTTTTATTTAATTAGGTTTAATAATTTAATTAGGTTTTAGGGTTAATTCATTAAAATTGATTTTAGGCCCATAATTGATTAGATTTTAGGTAAGAGATCATTTAAGCCCACCTAGTTAATTTAGAACTAGGCCCACTTTAGTTTAATTTAATTAATTAGACATAACCCATTTAATAAAGTCTTTTTCATAATTTGTAGAATTAGGGTCACTTTAGATTTAAAATATGTAGAACTAGGCCCATTAATTTTAAGTCTTTTCATAATTTGTAGATTTAGGCTCATTTTAAGAATTAAAATAAATAGACATACGTTCATTGAATTAAAATTAAATAGGAATTAGGCCCCTTAGCTTTTAGGTTCACTTGTAAATTAAAATATGTAGATTTAGCCACATTTAATTAAAATAAATGTAGATTAGACTGATTTAGGGATTATGAGCTTAAATGAATGCATTGTTTATATGTTATTTTATGACTAGTTTGCCTGGAGTTGATTGTTAAAATAAAGGTTTATATGAAATTGCATGTAAATAGAAGATAAGATAGTGATTAATAGGGTAATTCTAAACGAACATGAGACTGAAAGAAGTTAGTATTTCGTATCCAGAATCTTCCTGGTTGTGGTGCTAACTTTCTTTTAGAGAATCGAGTTATCACCACCATCGAATTGTCCCAGTCATTACCCTGAGTGGTGACTTCTCATCTCCACGCTATGTCTTTGTGATATAGTAGTGTATTCCCTCGAGTCTGAGCTCAAATAATGTCGCAGTTGCAATAAACTTGGACACACGCTAAATCCCGCTGTCTACAAGTACTGACTAAGAGGATGAAGAAGCTGAGAAGCATGAGTCGTGGCTTGTTCTTCTTTCTTTCAGATGAAAGAGCAACTGGTGTTTCATGATCTTGATTTTGTGTAGCTTGATTTGGTCTATTTTATGTATAAGTGTAGAGGTTGCTGATGTAGTAACCCCAATCACGATGTTTGGACTGTAGATCAAGTCCTGTATTTTGTGTTTTTGGTGTTTTTGCGTATGTTGCAGCCCTTGTAATGCTTCAGTTTTTTGTAATGAAAACTAAAGTTTCTATTCTCAAAAAATATAATAAAATGCCCTCTTGAGTTTCCAATTTTAACACTCAAATTTAAAAATCACCAAAATTTAAAGTGTATTGGTATCTAATTAATCCAGTTCTATTTGAGTAGAACCATAAAAATGATAAAGATATTCCAACAATTAATTTAACGCGACTACATATACTATGACTTGAACATAAAATATTATTTAAGAGAAATAAATTTTTTGTCAAGCTGATATTGGCAAATTTAACATATATATCTTAATTTAAACAATAATTTTTCATATATATATATATATATATATATAACACAGAATTAATACCATCATTGGAAGGAAGAGCGGGTCTCCCATTATGGAAGGACACCTTGCGGGCAACAACCACAATTAATTGTGGTCACATCTTTGTAGAAAAATGAAATTCTCTGAATTATGTAACACAATGAAAAAAATATTTTGGTATCCTAAGTTAGAACTACGGTTTGCTTTATAATTTATGGTCATGACGTGGGAAGATAAAGATGCAAAATAGGCGCCCATTTTTTTTGCAATTGGTCTATTGCATCATAAAAAGATAAAAGCAATTCTTGGTGATGACAAACAATAGCAACTTTCATCTAATTATTTATTTATTTTTTAGGGAACACAAAGCTTAAGTTCTTTTATGTGAACAGTATCGAACTACCTTAAGAAATATCAGTTTTAAATTGACATTCCCATAAAAGAAAAAGGGCATAGGTGCACTTTTGCCCCTAATATTTACACTAAGGAGTACAACTGTCATTAAAATTTTTTTTGGAACATTTAAGTACAAAAATTTAAAAAATAAAGTTTTTAAGCACTTCACTTTAACAGAGATAGATGGTCATTTGCTTTCTATGTGAAATTGTAATTTTTGCACATAAAAAAAATATCATATAAGACTTTAAAGTTTCATTTTTTTTTTCACCTATGCCTTCTCTTTATTTTACATTACCACCTGCAATTAATTGTTTTTTTTTTTCTTTTGTCATTTTCCCACAGACCATCGCATAAACAAAAACCCAAAAAAATCAAGACAATCAATATGATCAATTCAAACGAATATTTCTCCAAAAATCCAACATCAAATATAAAGTCATTAATCTTTAAACTTCAACATTAATGTTTTGCACCTTAAAAAAAAGATAAAGTGCTATTGATTATTCTTAAGCCAATGCATAGAAGTTTATAAGCACCAATCACTGTCAAATTAATAATTTTTTTTTTCTATTCTTTTCTCATGAAAGTGATTTAAACCGTTGTAAGCACCTCATTCTCCATTGAAGCTTTAATCTCATCCATTTTTGCATTCTCTGGGAGCCTAAACTTCCCACCAAATGACATGGCATATGATGATGTCTTTAAACGGTTTTCATACTATCGTGCAATGCTGAACATGCACTCACCGACGATGAATTATGTGCTGTCGGCGATGTGCGGTAGCGGTGAGTTTAAGGTGTTGGAGAGTATGAGAGAATCTGATATATTTCTGAAATGCAGAGCAATTAAACCGAACGGTTGATGTCCCATCTCCTCTCCATCTGAAACATCAAGATCTTGTAAAAGGCAAATCATAGTTTGTTGGTTCCTCCGCCGCTGCTTGATCACCAAAGGCAAAGCCATGGATGATCGTCATTTTCACTGGTTTTATTTTCTTGCATTGATTTTTTTTTTTTTTTCTGTGAGTTGTTGAAAGCAATGCCAAGTATAAGAGCAAAACTACAGAGAAAACTCCATTATAAATTATACAGGATTTTAAATAATTTGTCAACAAATTACAACTTACAGCAATACAAACACTATATATATATATACACACACACATACCCATTAAGATATTCTAATTCACCTCATCATGAAACATACCCAACTTATGATAGGATGTTAATTAGCTGTAATTAGCTAAGCACATTCTTGATCACAATCAATCCTCAAAAGGTTTTTTTTTTTTTTTTCATTGGATTGCTGCAACTTTTTGAGGTGAGGGAGAAAGAGGGTGTTGGTGAAAGAGAAATAAGCTTTTGGGGTTCTAACTGATATTTTTACAATAAAAAATTACAATTTAGTATAAGAAAAGAACCTGCGGTTTAGAATTTGGCAAATGAAAGGCTTAAAATTTTTTTTTTTTAAATTTTTATGCTTAAATGCTCCAAAAATTTCTTTAATGGTATATGTGCTCCTAGGTATAAACATAGGGGTAAGAATGAACCTTTGACCTAAAAAAAATTGAAATTGACATAACATGCAATGATTTTTTCCGCAAACTTAAATGGAATGATTATAAGCCTCTCATTCTTTTTTGTCCCAATCATATGGACGTAGCAAATTATTTTTGTTCACAAACGCTAAAACACATCGACCTAATTAAGGCGAAAAATTGTCCCATACCCTTACACCTGAACATACTACTTAACGGGCTTCCCAGCAGAGATCAACCTCTAGGCCCGGTTTATCGGCTAAAGGCATATGATATTGATTTAGGCCCGGTTTATTGCCAACAAGCCCATAGCGAAAATTAAAAACTTTAATCACGAAACCCTCGCAGGATCTATGTAATTTGAATAAATTGATTAAAGAGGGCTTCCAAAAACTCACCAAGATGATCTTATGGTAAGATGGTTGGAAGGAAGAGAAGGGGTTCACTCCGGTGACATACTACCTCGAGCTTTTCGTGTCTTCTTATAAGATCAAGGCGCCGCCAATAAAACCACGCTCTCTATCGATATCTACACAAACAGGGTATCCAAAGAAAAGTAGGTGTGCTAGCACTTTTATCAAAAGGACGACTCCTTTTATTTTGTTCTCTCTATGTCTTTTTTTTTTCTTTTCACGAAAGAAGTGGAGGAAGAAGGAGGACAATAATAGCATCCTGAAACCCTAGAGAATGAGATGTATTTATAGACATCCATTATAGGGTTTCACTTACCATCTACTTACCAAAAACAGTTTTGGTAAAACTAAACTTCCTCTTTTATTTTGATTCTAATTCCAAAGAAGAATCATTTCCTAATTTATTTAGATAACTCTTACCTTAAATAAATTAGGAAATAAATAAATAAATATTAATATATATATATATATATATATTTATTCTTTTAGAGAGATTATTATTGGGTTAATTAACCCAAGTCTGCTTTGAGCTTGTTCTAAGTGTGCGACCCTGTAGGTTCCCATTTTAGCCCACAAGTCATAAGTGGCCTCTAGCAAGACATTATGACCACCCAAGTTGTATAAAGATCGATAATCCAACATAACCTAATACACAGTGTGTATCATAGTTCTTTTGTCACGCGATATCTCGATTAAACATAAGACATGGTTTATGTCATCCTTATATAGTTCAATCATATTGTTTCTCGATCCTAAGTAGACTGATACTGATAACTCTTTATCTGATATTGATAACTCTTGATCAACTCATTCTAGCATGGCCATGCATTTCTCTTCAGTCTAACTTATCAAGGGGCCCACATATATCTTCTCAAAGTAACTGAGGGATAAATTTCATCTCAATCACTCACATTCCTCACATAACTCATTCTATATCCAATCACAACCCGTTTTACCATCTGGTTAAAGATGATGTAAGAATGTGTCAAAATATAGAACTTATTATGTAGGAAACCATGATGATTTTAGGTCAGAGGACTAAAATAATACTACTATGATGAGAATCACTTATGATAATATATCCATGTAGCATTCTCATAGTGGGTCGATCCAGTACATCATTTCTCTAAATATGTACCTATAAGTTTGACTCAATATCTCATATACATGATCATCAGTCAACCTCACACTGGTCTTTATTCATTGTTGTTCCTATAACAATGACCGACTAGGGATATTTAGGTTATAATTCAAGTATCACCTAAGAGTTTTACTATTAAGTCACATGCTTAATGACCTTAGGTAGAATTAACTAATCAAGAATAATATTAGAATTAGCCAGTGATTATGAAAATGCCTCTTTATTAACAAAATAAGAATATGACAAAGTTAAAGTATGGCCATTACACAATTGGCCTAGGGCATATCACTAACACTTCTATTCCCTTAATATTTTATTTTAATTTTTTTAATAAATATGACTGTAGGCATCATGATTTGAACATTATTTTCATAATGTTTTATTTAAAAAAAATCTCTCAATAACTAATTTAATTCGACTGCATGCATCAAGATTCGAACCTCCATTTTTTCAATGTTATATTCTAAAAAAAATTCCAGCAGCTAATTTAATACTATTGCATACACCACAATTCAAATCTAACTGCATGCATCTGTATATACCACAATTTGAACTCCATTCTCTCAATATTTTATTTAAAAAAAATATATAATTTAGCATAATTGTATACATTATGATTTGAACCTCCATCCTCTTTTTCAATGTTTTATTTTAAAAATATCTTTCAACAACTAATTTAATATGAATGTATACATCATAATTCGAATGTGACTATATTTATCACTATTCAAATTCGAATCATTGCTTAAAAAAATAGCTCCTTGCCAGCTTATGAAATGGTTGGTGGTAAAAAAAAAAAAATAGCGCAAATATACATATCCCTAGCCAAAAATCAAGTGGTTAAGGGTTAAAAAAATCTCTAATATTGTGTGTCTTTATCTGAAATAAATTAGTCTTGACCCTACAAGAAAACCGAATTGACTACTTCAGCCCTAATAACTTCAATCTCTTAAACATAACTAATGAGGCCAATCCATCAATCGAAAAAAATCATTGCTGACTCATCCGCATTGTAGAATATATGGAGAACAAATAAAATTACTTTTATTATATCCAAGAAACTTTAGTACAAGAGTATTTGTACATACACTAATATTCTTATAAACAATCAAGATACTTTCTCATTTAACTCACCCACAATACACTCTTTTTACACATACACTAACTCTCACATGACACTCATATGACACTCTTCACATGACACTAACTCTTACTTGACACACATATACCACACAAATAGCCATCACCACCCATGCCTATTTATAGGCTTACAATCCTTAAGGGCTAAGCATAATAAGTTGTCAAAGCCAACTTGAAAACAACTTGTGACAACCAATGCCAAGTTGTCAAAATCAAATTGTAAACAACGTATAAGTAACCAAAGCAAAATTGATTTTGACAACTAAGGATTCAAAGTCAAGATGGTTACTTCTTCTAAGTTGGTTAACTAAAGTAATAATCTTCTAGACGGATGTAGAGAAGGGTATAGAGTTGGTGATGTATTCTTCACACTCCCCCTCAGCACCAACTCTTTTGTCTTTGATCTTTGGAACTCCTCGTCCATCTTGATCATCATCTCCTATTCCTCCATCTTGTATATTGATCCTATTGCTCCTTGACAATCACATTGTATCATTGTGTTTATCTCTCCATTTGCTGCTCCAGAAATTATTTCTATATCTTTTGAAAATTTTCTTAACATTTTCTTCACCCAATTTCATGTTAGTGTCTTTCTTTCTTTGATTTGCCTCTTATTCTTCTTGTTTTACTTTTACTTCATTCTCTTGATTTTCCTTTTGCATCAAAGCTTCATCTTCAATTTCTTCATCATTCGAAGACCACAAGAGCTCCTTTCTTACGTTGGGACTTTTATGCTTCTCTTCCAATTGCTCCCCCATATTGTGTATTATCTTATTCTCTTCCTTGCATTCAACTTCTTCAACATCTTCTTTATCCATGACCACACTTGAAGATATATTTTCAACTTCAGCACTTGAATTTATTTGTTCTTAAATTTTTTTCCTCTAATGGAGCACTTTCAAATAAACTTGAGTCTATCATATCTCACTCTTCTTTACTTTCGTAGGATTTTTTAAGATAATCTAACATAGCAGATGTTGACAGCACATCCCATTCGTTCTCACTATCACATACCTCCATGAACTCATTTGAACCATTCTTTACTTGCTCTTCAATTGCACACGATGCTTGAATGTCGAAGTCCCATTCTTTTTCGCTTTGAACTTGAGATTGTGTTGATGTCACAGTATTTCCCTCAGCTCTTCTGTACCGGTAGTCTCTAGCATAATGACCTCTCTTTCCACAATTATAGCATTCCATATCTAGTTGGCGATATCTTCTATCTTATGTGTCTTCTTGGTTTTAATGTTGTTGAGCTCCCCTTGAACATCGACTTTGGCCTTTCCACCTTCTTTCATTTCTATCTTCCTCTGAATCAGTCTTATCATCTCTATTAGACTTTCTAGAATTGCAATCTCTAGGAGGACCTCTTCTATGTTTGCTAAATAATGCTTCTTCATTCATTTCACTCTTCAATGAAACTCCAGCCATTTGTTTAGCTAACGTCTTTTAATTGGCTAATAAATTTTCTAACTCATTTAATATGGGTGGTTTAGGCCAACCTTGAATAGCAGTAATAAACCCTCTATATTCTGGCTTAATTCCACAAATAATAATTCCTCTCATCCTATCTTCACTACTTTTTGACACAGAATATAATTCTGAAATTTCTCAACACAAAGACTTAACTTTTGTAAAATACTGATTAATTGACATCTCCCCTTGTTTAATAGACATTAACTCCATCTCTAAATTTTGTAATCTCATCTCATTTTTGTTAGTAAATCGTGAGGCTAACATATCCCAAGCTTCTTTAGGTGTGGGAGCGTACTTGATGTGTTCCAACATTTCTTCTTCAATCGATACCTTGATCGCGAACATTGCCTTCCCAGCCTTGACTTTCCACTTCTTCAAGGCATTTGCATCCGCTTCTGGACGCAGTGTACCCTCGCATTTGCCAACTACCTCCCATAAATCTTGACCTTGGAGATACGACTCCAAACATGTCGACCACGTACTATAGTTATAATTGTTCAACTTCTTTATACTGCCCACTGTGAGGTCCATCTCGAGACTTGGGACTTCTCTCAACCAAGCAAGCAACCGGCTTCATAATTCCTCTCAACTGTGCACGAGATAATTACCCCTTAGGACACTTCGCTATCTTGAACTAAATAACTCCTTTGGACCCTCGATCGTCCCTCTCTGATACCACTTATAGAATATATGGAGAACAAATACAATTACTTTTATTATATTAAAAAAACTTTAGTACAAGAGTATTTGTACATACACTAATATTCTCATAAACACTCAAGATACTTTCTCATTTAACTCACCCACAACACACTCTTTTTACACATACACTAACTCTCACATGACACACATATGACACTCTTCACATGACACTAACTCTTACTTGACACACCATACCATATAAATAGCCATCACCATCCATGCTTATTTATAGGCTTACAATCTTTAAGGGCTAAGCATAATAAGTTGTCAAATCCAACTTGAAAATAACTTGTGACAACTAATGCCAAGTTGTCAAAATTAACTTGTAAACAACTTGCAAGTAACTAAAGAAAAATTGATTTTGACAACTAAGGATTCAAAGTCAAGTTTGTCACTTCTTCTAAATTGGTTAACTAAAGTAATAATCTTTTAAAAGGATGTAGAGAAGGTTATAGAGTTGGTGATGTATTCTTCACATGCACCTTATCATGTTTAGGAGAGCAAGGCTAAATCCGTGATTTTAATTGCAAGATCTGGTCAGAAGTTTTACTAGCCGTGAGAAATACAAGAGACCGCTATGGGTGACCAATGAACTCGACAGCCTTTCGGTGGTGAGAACTCTACAGATTCTCCTCCAAGAGTATTAGTTTTAGTTTTTTTTGGTTTATCTCTTCTTGTTCTCGCAGACAGTATAAGAAATGGTGATGTTATCAACAAGTTTATTTAGTATCAAGTGGACATTAAGAGGGAAGCCTAAATATTTTCTTGCAGTGTTGGAGGAGATTTAATAATTAAAGTGAATTCTCAATTCACATTAAACCAGATTAGTGGCCAAGTGATTAAGCATGAAGAGTTTTGGGATTTATCAGATTCATCACTCGTAGCTCAAGCATTTTTCTTGATATCACGCCGTCTGTTTGCCACAGTTGAGATTGGAAAAGATTTGTCTGATTTCATTAAGAACCTGACAACCCGGCTTCCAACGGAAAAGGAGAACTTGGAGATTTTTCTTGACCCTTCTGGTGATCCAAAAAAAGTGGGCTCTTTTCTTTAGCCGTTTCAAATCCTTAGCAGATGGATGCCATGCCAATTAACCTATATTCTTTCTTTGTACGTAGTTCTTTCAAAGGGACGACGACTTCCAAAGAGATGCATACCAAATCGTACTATTTCTTTCAGTAATATATTTATTGTACAGTTCTTTATCATAACATTGTAAAGCGTATCTTCCATGTAATAATCTAATATTTGTATAGTACATTATGTAATATAATCGTATGAAAAGCAATTTTCCTGAAAAATATGAGCCTAGGGTCTCCAGGATAGACAAAATAGCTGTGGAGAATTTGGCTTTCTGTTCTTTTCATTTTCCTTTGCTTTTTTTTTTCGTCCCCATCAATCCTGCCACATCTAGATCCAAGTAATCCATCCAACAATTACAATAAGGCTTGTAAAAGGAACCAAATGGGAGGCAAAATTGACATGGCAACTAGAAATGAGAGCTAGTATAGTCTGTACTATCTGGAGATTAATGAAAGAACTTTTTATTCACTGGAAAACATTGACAGGTTGCCCTATATGTAAAAAAATAAAACAACAATAAAAAATAAAAAATAATGTATGTATATATGTATGTATGTGAGTGGAATCCTATGCTCAAGAATTAAACTACAAAGGTGTTTGGATTAGCTGATGGAGGGACCTGTTAGCTGTTCAATTCTCAACTGCTATAATATAGTGTTTGGTTAATGTTTTTAAATGGTAGCTGATAAATAATAGGGCATTCGAAAAACTCACCAAAAAGAGATTCCGAAAAACTCTCTCCCCTTAGTCACTGTTCATCTTCTTCTTCAACCATACTAGTTTGGGTGTGGTAATACAGAGGTCAGGCGGTTGGGGGTTGCAGGGATTTCAGGGATCTACCGCTGTTGGGTGGTGTTTGCTCCAGGCTGCCACTTTGTCGATTGTAGTCATCTGCCTGCAGATGTATGCTTGTCTTCTACCTTCCTTGGACTGTGCCCTTGTAGTTTTTCTCTTTTGTTTCTGTTGTATATTTGTTTTTTATTTTTTGTTTTTTGTTGTGTTTTTATTTTTATGTTTGTTATTTTTGGTGTGTTTGGTTTTTTATTTTCAACCTTAGAATAAATGGTTCTCTCATTGAGGGAGTAAAAGAGAATTTAGCTTTAACTATCAACCATACGGGCTCGATTAAAGACAACAAAAAAGTCGATTTGTGGTTGTGTACCATCGAGCGGAGCGGGCGGAATGGGACACAATTTACAATAGCTTTGTCAACATGTTCTGGTGATTTCCAAGAAAAATTTTCTCTTATATCTATCTTCTGCTTTTTATAAGGCTGAGTTATATGTAAGTTTGGCCTTTAATGCTTATTGTATCCTTACTCTCTATTAATGAAAGAATTTTATTATTATAAAAAAAAAAGGTAGCTGATAGCTTTTGGGACCTCTATCAGCTCCTGTTCATATCAGCTCCAAATAAGGACAATTAAGTTATTACATTTGAATTGATGAGAGCTGTTCATGAAAAGCTCCAGCAACTCTCACCAATTCAAATATAATTACTTAATTATCCTTATTTATTTAAATATAATTACTTAATTGTCCAAATCTATTTAAATTAAATTAATAACTATATTTGTATATGTTAATTTCTTCCCTCCATCTTTTTTATTTTGTTAATTAATTTTTTTAACAACGTCATTAAAGATATACAAACTTATTATATTCATTTTTATATATAAATATTTTTAATATATATATATATATATATATATATATATATATAT
>CATIWK010033121.1:0-10763 GCA_949634005.1 Mallotus japonicus | reverse complement strand
TTAGAAATATTTTAAGTGATATATCAAATTATATTTAAAAATAAATTATACCCTTTATAGCTAACAAAACTTTACTAAGTTATTCATTTTTATCAACTACCATCTATCAAGTCCTTAATCTCAAATTCACTTGGCTATATAAATTTTAACAGTTTTATTTATTATGTTTTTACTACTAAAGTTGTATTGATTTTTTATTACTACATTTTTATTGAAATTTTTATTGTGAAGCACCTTTCCCACCAGCATTTTCATTAAACAAGAACAACTCAACTTCACCGTTAACCTTCCAGTTGTTAAAAAAAAATAACTCGAATATTTTCTTTTTTGAGAATACCTAACTCAGAATATTGATATAGTGGATTATCAATTACAACTTTTATTCAACTTCTTCGACACCAATGTACTACTAACTTTATCATCGTTTATAATTACTTAACAACTTGCATTACTTTATATTTATAGCACTGAGAAGGCAAAAGTTAAAATGCTAATGTTCTTATTTATAAATTCATATACATATCACATACTGCCATCTTTTAATCTCAAATTTCGAATACATCATGCCAGCGTATACATTTCGACACAACTAATTTCATACACTACTCTAACTTATCACATAACCTTTAATATATAAAATATAGATCATTATATTGCTACTTTTTTGGCAAATCGGGTTCAATTTTAATGCAAGCGTGCGTGAGAAAGTTTTCCTCAAAGAGTAACCTGACTTATATATAAACAACGTGGATCCTTGAGTTTCTTTATCATAATTCGCTCAAATTCCAATGAGATGTGCAAACTTAATAGATTTGAATTTGACTAAAAGAAGATGAACAATGGAATGGACGATAATTTTTAAGAAAAAACTTATGGAATTGCAAAATATAATTGAAAGCATAGAGGAAGTGTTTGTAAATTTGAAATAAACAAGAATATGAACATAAAGGTTGCTAAAGAACAAAAAGCTGATGATATTGAAGATTCGTTTATGTTGTTGAGTTGTGTCTGTTATTGTTGATGATGAGGTGCCTATGTCTTTTCTCTGCTGCTCTTTCATGCTTTTATACACAAATTCTCCATTAATTTTCTTCATTTAATGCCATCCAATCATTAATCTTCAGTTTCTTGTAATTAATCTTGTTACTTGCACGTCACTTTTTACTCAGTTCCTCAACTCCTCAAAAACTTCTAGAAACTTGCGTATATTTTATCTCAACACCTGCTTGTAATGTAAATTTTAGAAACATTCATTCCAGAATCTTCAATTTCTTTCTTCCTTAAAAACTTTCTATGGGTTGGGCTTTAAGATTAGTCATAAGCTATTAAATTTTGAGATATTCACACAAATATACACTTTTTCTAAAATATTAACTAAAATATCTCAAGTTTTTGTTTATTACTTTTTTATCACTTTTAATTATAGGAGTGTCACTTTTATTTACAGAAATGTACTCTTCTTCCTTTTACTTTATTTTTTCCCTTTATTTTTATTTTTTCTTTCTTTTTTATTTTTATTCTATTTATTTTTTTCTTCTTGCTAAGACTAATGTCATGGGACATTGGCAAGAGACACTGAGTCTTGCTAAGACTAATGCCATGGGACATTGGCAAGAATCTTCTCTTAGATTTTTGCATACTGAACCTATTCAGTACCTTGTCAATGTAAGTGCTTTGACTTAGGCCAATAAGCCTTTTAGATCTATCTCTATATATCTTGATGCCTAAAATATAGGCGGCTTCACCTAAGTCTTTTATTGAGAAACAATTCCCTAACCATGATTTAACATTTTGTAGAGTAGGAATATCATTTCCAATGAGTAATATGTCGTAACATATAGCACTAGAAAAACTATTGCCCTCCCACTAACCTTCTTATAAACACAAGGTTCATCTTCATTCTTGATGAATCCAAACTCTTTGATTGCTTCATCAAAATGAAGATTCCAACTCCAAGAAGCTTGCTTCAATCCATAAATGGATCTTTGAAGGTTGCAAACCTTTCCAGAATTCTCAGGATTGACAAAACCCTCTAGTTGTGTGTCATGTACACATCCTCAGTGAGGTTTCCATTAAGAAATGTTGTTTTGACATCCATTTGCTATATTTCATAATCATAGTATGCAGCTATGGCAAGAAGAATTCGAATGGACTTAAGCATAGCAACTAGTGAAAAAGTTTCATCATAGTCTATACCATATGTTTGCTTGAAACCCTTTGCAACTAGTCTTGCTTTAAAGGTATGCATATTGCCATCCATGTCATTTTTCATTTTGAAAACCCATTTGCACCCAATGGTTTTTAAACCTTCAAGTGGATCAATCAAAGTCCATACTTGATTATCATACATGGATTGCATTTCTGATTTCATGGCTTCTAACCATTTCTCGGAGTCTGGACTGTCCATGGCCTTTTGGTAGGTTGTGGGTTCACTTTGATCCATAATCATCAGATCATTATTAACTGTTATGAGAAATCCATATCTCTCAGGATTATGACATGTGCTACCAGACCTTCTAGGAACTTGTGGTACTTGTGTAGGTTCAATAATTACTTGTTGATCCAGTTGAGGTTCCATATATGGTACAATGCTATTTTGTAGTGCTTGAATTTCTTCAAGTTGTACCTTACTCCCACTAGTTCCTTTGGAAATGTATTCTCTTTCTAAAAAGACACCATTCTTAGTAACAAACACTTTATTTTTAGAAGCATTGTAAAAATAATATCCTTTAGTTTCTTTAGGATATCCCACAAAAAGGCATTTGTCTGATTTGGGTGATAATTTATTAGAAATTTGACGCTTCACATAAGCCTCACATCCCTAAATCTTAAGAAAAGACAAATTAGGAGATTTCCCAGTCCATATTTCATATGGTGTCTTTTCAACTGCCTTTAATGGAACTTTATTTAAAAGGAATGCAACAGTTTCTAAAGCATAACCCCAAAAGGAGATTGGAAGATTTTACTGACTCATCATAGATCAAACCATATCCAATAAAGTTCGATTTCTCCGTTCAGATACACCATTCCATTGTGGTGTTCCTGGTGGAGTCAATTGTGAAATTATTCCACAATCTCTAAGATGATCAATAAACTTTTGGCTTAAATATTTACCACCTCGATCAGATCTTAGTGCTTTAATATTCTTACTAAGTTGATTTTGTACTTCATTTTTGAAAATTTTGAACATTTTAAAAGATTCAGATTTGTGCTTCATTAAGTAGACATAGCCATATCTACTGAAATCATCTATGAATGTAATGAAGTACTAATAACCTCCTCTAGCAGTGGAACTTAGTGGACCACACACATCAGAATGTATAAGACCTAATAAGTCATTAGCCCTTTAATTGTGTCCAATAAAGGGTGTCTTAGTCATTTTTCCTAATAAACAAGACTCACAAGTTTCATATCAAAAGTCCATGTTGGTGGAGCTTTGATATGCGTTTCTCATTTATATGGCCTAAACGACAATGCCAAAGATAGGTTGTATTTAAATCATTAGATTTAAATTTCTTTGTATTCATGTTATATATGGACTTTTCATTTGTGTCTTCTATGTCTAAAACATAAAGAACATGATTTCGTAGAGCATATCCATAGAAAACGTTATCATGATAAATGGATCATTTATTATTCCTAATAATAAATTCAAAACCATTCTTGTCCAAACAAGAAACAGAAATGATATTCATGCTCATAGCAGGTACATAATAATAGTTTTCCAAACTCAAAATAAGTCCACTAGGCAAAGTTAAATCATAAGTTCCTACAGCTAATGCAGCAACTCTTGCTCCATTTCTAACTCATAGGTCCACTTCGCCTTTAGCCAATATTCTACTCCTTTTTAGACCCTGCATATTAGTAAAAATGTGAGATCCAGAACAAGTATCTAATACCCAAGAATCAGAAGTAGATAAATTAACTTCTTTAACATGAATACCTGAAGAGGTAGTCGCACTACCCTTCTTCTTCAGATCATCCATAAAGAGCTTATAATTTCTTTTCCAATGGCCCGACTCATTACAGAAAAAGCATATTCCTTCCTTAGGTGGTTTTGCCTGGGATACGGGCTTAGGCTTGGGCTTGGGCTTCTGAAAGCCTTTAAAAGCCTTAATCTTGCCTTTACCCTTTCCCATCCTTTTTATACCTTTCCCTTTATTAACCAATAGAACATCCTTGGTAGTCTTGATGTTCTTCTCAGCAGTCTTAAGCATCCTATGTAATTCAGAAACAGTTTTGTTCATGCCATTCATTTTATAGCTCATAACAAAACCATCATATCTTTCTAGTAAAGACTGGAGAATAATATCAATGGACAACTCTTGCTTAATCTTAAGACCAAGCCTTTCCAGATCTTCAAGATGACCTTTCATCTTAAGAACATGAGGAGCCACTAAGCTGCCAATAGTCAACTTGCAAGAAAGTAATTCCTTTATGGTGCTAAACCTTTCAATTCTAGCTTTCTCTTGGAACATTTCCTTGAGATGGCCAATTATGGTATAAGCATCCATCTCCATTAGTTGCTTCCGAAGATTTGAATCCATGCATCCAAAAATGAGGCAAGTGACATTAATAGAACTATTGAGATGCTTAGTATGAGCATCCTTTTGAGCTCTAGGAGCATTAGTAGTTGGTTCATCAGGGACAGGTTGATCAAGGATATATTCCTTTCTCTCTTGCTTAAGAACAATTCTTAAATTTCTATACCAGTCAAGGAAGTTAGTCCTATTAAGCTTATCCTTCTCAAGGATCGATCGCAGTAACAAATTAGATGTTGTGTTTGATGCCATTATCTACAACAAATATATATGCAGTGTACTCAGTATTTTATCAAGTTATTTTAATGAGGCATAATTATAAATCCTATAAAATTCATTCAAATTAATAACCCTCAAAGTTAATTTGTAAATTTTAGTGGGCCAAGATCCATATTTCACCATACTCTAAGTGAGCTTTGGCTCATCGCCCAAAGTATGGTTATTTAGGTAGGAAACTTTTACCAATTACATCTCATATAACTCTTGGAAGGGTATGGGATTTGACATCACATGTCCTGGCTAAAAATCCCATCTAATGCCCTAGGTCCAAAACCATTTTGATAACCTAGTTAAGTCAAACCATATCAACCATTCGGATAGCACCATTATCCGACTTACCTTCCTCGGATGATTTAATACACCTTGCTTTGGCAAGCCCATATATAATAATCTAAGGCTTGACAAGTATTGATTTTATGGGAGGCATTATAATGACTTAATATTGAATGAGGGTTCCTCTTTGTTTTACCTTATTTGGATATTATTATGTTCTAAACATACATCACATACATAACATCTCATACATAATATAATAATAAAGCAATAAAGTAAACGTGACATAGCATGGCCCAAATCTAGTTTGATCTTCATAAGCAAATATGAAGATCAATGGTCAATCCTAGGTAAAAAGACATTCATCATCTTGAGCCTTTCACCTTGGATCTCCATCCTTGGCCTCCTTTTATGTCTCAATGTTGGTTCTTCATTTACATTACATTACAAGTTGCAATATATACTATTCTTTTACTACTTAATAAAATGAAATTACAATAAATGAAAAATGACTCACAGGCCGTATTTAATAAATTACAACCCATAAAAGAATAACAAAAATCCAATCATATTGGTCTTGAGGGCTATGCCATACACCATGCATTTTACACTAAACACATAGAGCATAATATATTAATTTTCATTAAAATCAATTATTATAATGAGAATGATTTATGTAATAAATCCATTTGGGGTCCTAAGGGCAGTGCCCCTTGCGGGGGATCGAGGGCATCGCCCCTGAAAGGTAAACAATTTACCATAACTCTTTGAATGAGTAGTTGCCAAATCCCTAAGCCATTGTAATCATATTATAGTTCATTAGTATGTTCAAAATATGCTAATTTTGTTTAACACTTGAACAAGAATGCCATTATCTTTTAAATTATCACTTTGTAGATTTGCAGTCAGGCATGGCTGTATGCCATAATGCGTAAGGCTGTGTGCACAATATTCTGTGAAAAATTACTCACAGGCAAGACCGTGTGCCACGATGCGCACAACCGTGCACCCTGTACACCTGAATTTCTACTTTCGAAAATAGCATGTATTTTCCAAAAATTCATACTACAAACGGTGTTAAATCGTATTAAACAACCATAGACATTAATCCAATTAATGTATATAATTATTTTCAATGTAGATTTAATTAAATCGTCACATAAAAATATTTAAATAAAATTTTTGAAAACTCTTTTCGAAATCAAATATATCTCATATATGTCAAAGCTTGTTTTCATATGTCATGTATATATCACATATATCATAAAATCAATCTAATCTAATTACAAGAGGCTCTGATATCAATGTTGGGTTTTGTGATGCAAAACGCAGCGGAAAACAAAACTTTTAACCACGAAAACCCTAAACCTGGATCTATGTAATTCGAATTATATCAATTGAGAGGGTTTTTAAACACTCACCAAGATGAGTTATGGCAAGATGGTTGGAAGGAAGAGAGGAGGTTTACTCCAGTGACACCCTACCTAGAGCTTTTCATTTCTTCTTGTCGGATCAAGACGTCGCCTATAAGACCGCGTCCTCTACCGGTATCCACATGAACAAGGTGACTAAAGCGGTGTTAGTGTGTTAGCACCTTTGTTGTCTCACAACACAATTTCTCTCTATGTATTTTCTTTTCACAAAAGATGTGTAGGAAGAAGGAGGAGAAAAAGTGGCTTAACCTAAATCCTAGAGAATGAGATGTATTTATAGCCATCCTTTATAGGGTTTCATACACCTCCACTTACTAAAACAGTTTTGGTAAGTTTAAACTTCCTTTTCTATTTTTTATTCTAATTCCAAATTAGAATCATTTCCTATTTATTTTAGATAACTCTTACCTTAAATAAATTAGGAAATAAATAAATACTAATATATATATATATATATATATATATATATATATATATATTTATTTATTTACTTACTTATTTATTTAATCTTCCATACAGAAAATTATTGGGCTAATTAACCCAAGCTTACTTTGGACCTGTTCTAAGTGTGCAACCTTGTAGGTTCACACAATGTTGGCAGTGGGCCTAAAATTTCCATTTTAGCCCACAAGGACATTATGACTACCCAAGTTGTATGAAGGTCGATAATCCGACATAACCTAATACACAGTGTGTACTATAGTCCTTTTATCACATGATATCCTGATTGAACATAAGACATGGATTATGTCATCCTTATATTGTTTAATCATATTGTTTCTTGATCCCAAGTAGATTGGTACTGATAACTCTTTATCATTCTAGTATGGCCATGCATTTCTCTTCAGTCTAACTCATCGAGGGGCCCACAGATATCTTCTTAAAATAACTGAGGGATAAATTTTATCTTAATCACTCACATTCCTCACACAACTCATTCTATATCCAAACATAACCTGTTTTACCATTCGGTTAAAGATGGTGTAAGGATATGTCAAAATACAGAACTTATCATGCAGGAAACCATGGTGATCTCAAGTCAAAGGACTCAAATAATACTACTGTGATGAGAATTACACATGACAATAATCCATGTGGTATTCTCGTAGTGGGTCAATCCAATACATAATTTCTCTAAATATGTACCTATGAGTTTGATTTAATATCTCATATACATGATTAGTAAAACTTAATCATCAGTCAACCTCATACTAGTCTTTATTCATTGTTGTTCCCACAACAATAATCGACTAGGCAAATTTAGATTAGAATTCAAGTATCACATAAGAGTTTTACTATCCAGTCACATACTTGATGATCTTAGGTAGAATTAACTAATCAAGCATAATACTAGAATTAGCCAGTAATAACAAAAATGCCTCTTTATTAATAAAATAGAAATATGACAAAGTCAATGTATGGCCATTACATAATCGGCCTAGGGCATAACACTAACAGTTGGATGCCCGAAGAGTTGGAGCCATGAAGGAGTGTCCTTTTCATTATTGACTTCAGATGGGACTATTTCTTTATAAGGAAAAATGTTGTCAATGAATTTAACGTTACAGGCAGTTGTATCTGATGAGTTTGCATGTCTAGACAAAGGTAATCAGCATGGGTTGAACTATTACCTAAGTACACACAGGGAGAGGTGTGAAACGAAAACTTGTGAGTGTTATATGGTCGAAGGAGTGGAAAGTTAACACAACCAAAAGGCTTGAAGTTGAAGTAGTGTGGGTGTTTATGGTGTAAAAGAAAATAAGGTGATTTATTTTATAAAGTATGGGATGGAAAATTGTTGATCAGTAAGGTAGCCACTTGGAAGGCATAGGGCCAATACTTGAAGGGAATTTTAGCATGAGTAAGTAGTGTAAGACTAGTGTCAACTAACTGTCGAATTTTATGCTTAACTAATCCATTTTGCTAATGCGTATAGGGACATAAAATGCGGTGGGTGATGCCATGATTAAGAAAATATTTGTTGATTTTTTAAAATTTCCTACCCCAATCAGAGTGAAAATGCTTTGATTTGTGCGTTGAATTGTCTATGAACATAAGCTTGAAATTAAAGGAAGCAATTGTAAACATCACTTTTATGTTTTACAAAATAAGTCCAAGTAAATCTTGTAAAATTATCAATGAATAGAACAACATAATGGTGTCCTTGATTAGATAAAACTGGAGATGGACCCATACATCAGAGTGAATGATTTGAAAAGGACTAGTTCTATGATGTTCTACTGAGGCAAAAGGAAGCTTAGATAATTTTCCTAAGTAACAAGAAGAACAAGGAGAATTTTTTTTTATTTGAATAAGGAAGATTAAAATCATTGAAAATTTTAGAAACAGTCCAAAAATGTGGATGACCCAAGTGATCATGCCAGTCTTGATTTGAAGGATACTCAGTTACCAAAGCATACTTGGAAGGTTGCTTGAGGGCATACAGACCATCCTCACTAAGTCCTTGGAGTATAACTTTTCGGGTAACCTAATCCTTAATAACAAAGTGATTACGCCAAAATTCAAAGAAGCAAGAATTGTCAAAAGTGAATTTTTGAACAAATAGTAAATTTTTAGTAAGATAGGGAACATGTAAAACATGATTTGATTTTAATTGTTGATCAAGAGTAGAGATGGAAGTGGTACCGGTATGAGTGATCGGAAGGCCTTGACCATTACCAACGTGAAGTTGATCGGTACCTTGATAATCACTGATAGTGCTCAGTGCTGTCATATTAGGAGTGGCATGATAGTTGGCACCAGTGTCAGGATGCTAAGTATACTGAGGTACAGAAGAGTATTGGTGAGGTGGTGCTCGAAAATAACTGTAGTTTGCTTGTGGATGTGAGAAGAAATTGCACTGGAGTTGGTACCTTTTACAACAAACATCAGTAGTATGGTTTTTAAAACCATAAATTTGACATGGTCCTCTTGAGCGTTGGCCAAATGTCGAAAATTGCTGCTGTTGGGTTTTGGGCGAAAAAGTTTGAGGCCGAATACTGGGTGTTGGGAGAAAGGGACCAGTATCGGGTTGTTTGAAGTCCACATTGGCTGCTGGTGAATGCATCTGACTTTTGAGCAAGATTTCTTGAGCTACCAATTCGCCATGAAGCCCAAAGAAAAAGATGAGTTGAGGGCGAATATTAAGGCTGGTGATGATGCCATGGTATTCATGTAGACGGTGGGGTTTAGCGCGTGTCCAACTTTATTGCTACCGTGATACTGTTTGAGCTCAGGTCTCGAGGGAACACACTACTATATCACAAAGACATAGCGTGGAGATGAGGAGTCACCACCCAGGGTAATAATTAGAATAATTCAATGGTGGTGATAACTCGATTCTCTAAAAGAAAGTTAGCACCACAACCAAGACGGAATACCAACTTCTTTCACTCTCATGTTCATTTAAAATTACTTTATTAATCACTATCTTATCCTCTATTTACATGCAATTTCATATAAACCCTTATTTAACAATCAACTCCAGGCAAACTAGTCATGAAAAAGCATATAAACAATGCATTCATTTAAGCTCATAATCCCTAAGTTAGTCTAATCTACATTAATTTAAATTAGATGGGCTAAATCTACATTTTTTAATTTACAAGTGAACCTAAAAGATAATGGGCCTAATTCCTATTCAATTTTAATTCAGTAAGGTTAAGTCTATTTATTTTAATTCTAAAAAATGGGCCTAAGTCTACAAATTATGAAAAAGGCTTTAAATTAATGGGTTATGTCTAAGTTAATTAAATTAAATCTAAGAAGTGGGCTTATGTCTAAATTAGCTAGGTGAACCTAAATTATTTCTAACCTAAAATCTAATTAATTATGGACCTAAAATCAATTTTAATTAATTAACCCTAAAATCTAATTAAATTATTAAACCTATTTGATAAACAGTGAGTCTAATTATTTAACCTAAAAACAATCTAAAATTATGAGCTTAAAGCAAATAAAACATAACAACATGACAATAATCATAAAAATAAATAAAATCAAGTAAATATAAAACATAATAAAACTAAACTGTATAAAAACATGAAAATACACAACCAAAATTGTAGAAAAACATGCATTCAATGTTATCCAACCCTTTACATGCAACCTAGATTTACTAAAGCCACCATTAATTTTAATTAAGGTTATACCAAATTAAACCTAATTTACTAATCAATTTTAGAAAAGCAATAAAATAGAGATTTCACTATGATCCCACTAATGGAGTTATTACAAT